>JAEQBH010008668.1:0-84129 GCA_016808115.1 Tetrastigma voinierianum
AAACTAGGGTTTTGACTTTTGCATGATGCGTTAAACATGAGAAAATTTAAACTAGTTAAAGAGATATCACAATGTTTTGAAGTTACCTGAATTTCAGCACCGCCAGTTTTTTGCCTTAATGGTCTTGTCAAGACACCAATAAGATGTGCACGCTCATTAAAAACTGGACCACCTTCCATCCCTGACAGATAGTGTCAGAATGGAATTAGAATCCAATTGTACTAACTGAACCAAGGATGATCTGAAAGAGAAATGCTCCCACCTGGAAGACACCTAATGTCAGCCATCAACAGTGATCCTCCAGGAGGACTTGGCATATAGCTGTTAGCAATGGATCCCACTGATATACTGATTCAAGCGGCAAAAAGGGATCAAACAAAGAAGAAATAGGATAGAACAAAAAGTGAAATGGTTTCTGCCATTCTGAGTGTGTGTGGAGTGTATGTGCAAACACATGTACATGCATACAGAGAGAGAGAGGGCACATTAATTTAGGCCCCAAAGTTTGAATGACCAAGTGACCTCAGTTTGTACACTAGCATCATTAACATTTAACAACTTTCACCACACTCCAGAAAGATCCTAAATTCAATCCTATCAAGGGTGATATAAGAGAATGGGGGGATCATTCAATCAAATATGGAAATTTGAAGTTCAAAGATGCCCAAATGAAAATAAAAATAGTTTATATTTTAAAGTTTTTAAGATGATAAATACTTACATCAGAGAACCTTCCCTTGGTTTTCCAAGCTTTTAAACCATCTAAAATGACCATTTATCTTTAAACCAACTAAGATTACCACTTTTAGATTTTTCTGCTTGTATTCAACCTGAGGAATTCAACAGATCTCTTCTTCAAGACGATGTTGTCAACTTCAAGGGTTGACCCTCTTTTTTGATGGTTCTCTTTAACTCATTATCTCATTCAAAGTTCTGTCCCTTCAACATTTTCAAAGTTCTGTTAAAAAGGAAGATAACATTTGCAAGTGCCATCAAATCATTAAATTTTGGAACTAGTAAATAAAAGTTTCAAAAACATGTTATAACAGTTGCAAGTGCCATCAAATCATTAAATTTTGGAACTAGTAAATAAAAGGTTCAAAAACATGTTAACCGTGAATATTTGAACAAATGGTCAAATCACTTAATCACTAAGCCATGATAAAGAATTATTCTAGTTATTCCAATAATTAACACATATAATCTAATTTAAGGAATGGTAAATAAAGAACACAATTTGAATTAAGAACAGCATTTGTGCCATCAATTTTATGCTTCACGATTGGTTGCTGTGAAGAGGAAAATAACTCTTTGATTTTCATTAATTAACAAAGTGAAGGAACATACATATTTATACTCTAAGTGTTAGAGCAAAAGAAGGAAACAAAATTAGAGTTTAATTAGGAGACTAAAGAGAAAAGGAAAGAAAGAAAGGATTTCTAAATGGATTAGGAAACTAATCATTAACACTCCCCCTCAAGCTGGAGCATATAGGTAAAATGGGTTACATATGTACATAATCCTAATGCATCAAGCTTGTTAGACATGTACTTAATCCAATTGGTAGATATGGGGTAGTTGGAAAAGTCGTCGGAATTGACTACACGGCGAGTTGATGTGACCGGAGTGAGACATGGCCATAAGATGTGACACGAAGTGGTTACGACGAGGTTAATGTGGCCAGAAAGAGGGGCATGCAAGTGAAATTTGTTGGAAAAAGTAGAGGCGCTGAAAAGTTTGGTGGAAAAAGGTCACTGGGAGGGATCCGTCGAGAGAAGGTCCGGGGAGAAGGTTCGTAGGAGAGGTCTGCAAGAATGTCTGCGGGGAAGCTAGAGAGTGCAATTAGAGAAGGTCGGGAAAAGAAATTTGTCGGAGAAGGTCCACGGGAAAAGGGCTGTCGGAGAAGGTCCACCGGAGAAGGTCCATCGGAGAAGGTCTATGGGAGAAGGTCCACGGGAGAAGGTCCGTGGGAGAAGGTCTGTCAGAGAAGGTTCGCTGAAGAAGGTTCGTCGAAGAAGGTCTGTTGAAGAAGGTCAGCAAGAAAATGTCCGTCGAAGAAGGTCCGCGGAGGATTAAGGTGGGGAGAAGGGCGGGAGAGGTCAGGGAAGATCCATAGGAGAAAGTTCGGGGAAGGTCCATCGAAGAAAGTCGCGGGAGGAGGAATTCCGTCGGGGATGTCGATGGAAGGGCGGAGTTGGAAGGGTTGTGGCGGAAAAATAACACGATACCATGTGAAGAGAAAAATGAAGGAAACAAAACTGAGTTGGAAATTTTATTAATTTCTTAATGAATCTGTGCAGCCTATATAACACACTATATATACATATTGTGTACATTGAAAAAGGAAGTTCCCATAACCAATTCCCTGAATTTTGGGATTTGATTATTCACTTCCCATAGCTAATTCTAGAATCAGATTATTGACCTTGATTCTTTCCTAAAATATATTATTTACATAAACATATGGAGTACAAATTAACCCACTATCCAGGTTTTCTTTGATGAAGTGCAATACATCTCATATGGCTTTGTTCGATCATGTTTGCAGGAGTATGAAGCGTGTTGATTAGCGATTTATTATCACGATAGAGGACTCTGAAACACTCGATTGAACGCTTCAAATCTTCGAGAATGATCTTGACCCGCAGCAATTCACGCATCTCTTCTTGTCATAGCTCTAAACTCTGCCTCTACACTTAACCGTACCACGTTTTGCTTCTTACTCCTCTAAGATACTAGATTTCCCCCAAGAAAGGTACAATAGCCTGTAGTTGACCACCTGTCTAATGGAGACCCTACAAAATCTGCACTAGTGCATATTGCCAAAGCAATATCTGATGTTTTCTTAAATAAGATTCCCTTTCCTGGATGTGCCTTTAAGTAATGGAGGACTCAGTAGGCTACTTATAGATGAATTTCTCTCGTATCATGCATGAATTGATTGATTACACTCACTGAATAGGCTATGTCTAGCCTAGTATGTGCAAGATAAATGAGTCTCCCAACAAGTCGTTACAATCCCTCTTCGGTCCACTTTCTTCCTCTCGAGTGCTTTACTCAGTTGTGATTTTGTTGATGATCATGGCGGTTTTACCAGCCATCATATGTTTCACAAGAAGATCAGTACCCATATTTCTATTGAAATAATGCCTTGGATAGAACTACCTCGTTCGAAATGCTGATTGTCACAAATCTTTTATTTCAAACTCCTTGGCTAGGCCTTTGCTTTAAGGTATTTTCTCTTTCATCATTCTGTCGCTGATAATGTAAATCGTCGCAATTAATGTTGTGACTCTCCTTGAAGTGAATGTTTATAAAGTGTATGATCTCCATGGCTTTTATTTGTAGCCCCATTAGCTATCATAACCTTGGCAAACCTTCCAAACCAAGCCTGGGAATTTGCTTTAACCCATGTTCTTGTGCTTTAACCAACAAACCTTGTTTCCATCCTCCCCACTAAACCTGGTGGAATACTCATGTAAATCTCTTCTTCTAACTCCACATGAAGAAAGCATTTTTTACATATCATATTGTTGCAATTCGATATTGATGTGACGAGATGAAAGTAAAACTCTTACTGTATTCATCTTTGCCACTGGAGCAAATGCTTCTTGATAATCCACTCCATATGTCTGAGTATACCCTTTTGCAACCAACCTTGCCTTGTATCGTTCTAGGGAGTCATCGGAAGTCATCACCTTTAAATTTTACTGCAAACACCCACTGGTTTCTTACCACTAGGTAGATCAACCAATTCCCAAGTTTCATTCTTTTGTAATGCATCCATTTCAGCCTCCATAGCAAGTCTCCATTCTCTCTTTGATAATGCTTCAGACAATAAATTGGGAATAGGAATAGTGCTTAAAGTTGAAAGGAAGCTTTTATGATTCAAGGAAAATCTCAAGAAAGACACAAAGTGAGAATGGATATAGTAGCCTTTTTGTGCATTCACGGGTTCCTTTTCTCAAAACTATAAGTAGATCATGATCAAGAATAAAAGTTGGGTTCTGTTCAAAAATTGTTACCTCATTTCCGGATGGACCCCAGTGAGCATTCTTACCTTATTTGTTTCCATAGGGTCCCTTCTCCTTACACACGATCAAGCTGAAACTAATCAAAGATTTATTTGTCTTTTTCCTTTTCCTCTACCCGACTCTTGGTTGTGATATGTTGGAATTGGTTTCAAAAGAAATTGATATGACCCAGTGGTTTCTTTTTGATTTGAATGATGACTCGGATGAGAGAAGTTATTTCTAGTGGTGTATGGTGAGCTCTCATCTTCAAGTATAGATAACATCACGAAGATAAGGAGTGGAAGTATGGCTTATTTTCAACAAAAGGTAACATCGGCTAAACATATGCTTTCTAGTGGTGGATGATAACATTTATCCTTTTGATGATGATGCGACAAAACGCCTTAAGAGCTCTAGGATCTAATTTTCCCCGATTATGATTGTGAATATGGATAAAGGATGTGCACCCCAAAACTTGAGGAGCAAGGTTGAAGGAGGATCGAATGTCCAGATAGAATTAAGACAAGGTTTCTAGTGGACTTTTGCACCCCAAAACTCTAGAAGGAATCATGTTTATGACATATGCTGATGTGAGTATAGCCTTTCCCCAGTAGGATTTTGGTACATTTTGTTGAAACAATAAGGCTCGAGTACACTTTCGAAGACTGACCGGTTTTCACTCTCGCCACCCCCGTTTTGTTGGGGAGTGGTGATCTGAATGATTCATGTATGATTCCTTCCTTTTGAAACCTAAGACAAAAATTTGGTGAAATAATCACGAGCATTGTATCTGAAGTTTTCTTGATTTTGTACCAATTTGATTTTTGAACCATTGTACAAAACGGAAAATATAACCTGGTTTTTGAGTAAATAGATCAAAAACTTTTGTACAATCATCGATAAATGTTACAACCCTGAATCACGAGATATTTGGAATGTGGTGGATGGTCTATCTCAAGATTAGAAAAAGGAGAAGAAGAATATTCATATAGCTAGGGAAGGATTAAGGATACAGTATGTTTCATACTCTACAAATATCATAATGAAAAGGTTGAATATCTAGTTCCTTGAACATGGTAGTAAACATTAATTTTAATGTGGAAAAAGGCACGTGACCTAGACGCCTATGATGTTACCGAATGACATCTTTATTTGATGAAGAGAAAATGGAAGTAGACAAAGTAGACTTAACCAGTCTTGGCTGTGGAATGTGCACTCGAAATGCAGAGTCCATTGTGCTCCTTGGCAAGTCCAATCTTCCTCCCCAAACCTTGGTCCTGAAATTCACAAAAAGAGGCATCGAATATAACCCGACAACTTATATCTTGGGTAAGTTTTTGTATTGAAGCAATATTAGTGGATAATTGACACAAAGTAGCCTGAAAAATGACTAAAAAAATCTGGTACAGCAATGAAGGCTGCCTAGAAATTTCCCAAAAAATTCCCTCAAAAAACAGTACAGCAATGGAGGCTGCAGAAAGGAATCCCCAGAAACCTTAGGGCTTGAAACTAGGAATGAAGGTTGAAGGATGGTTGAAAAATCTGGTACAGCAATGAAAAACTGGAGAAGAAGTGGGAAAAAAAAAAACTGACACAAAGAAGCCTAAAGAATGACTGAAAAAAGGTTAGGTGCAGCAATGAAAGCTGCACAGAAATTCCCAAAAATGAAGGTTGTGTACAGCAATGAGGGCTGCACAGGAAAGGTCCTAGCGCTGAAGGCTGGACAGAAAAGGCTCTCAGAAAAACTAAGGCTCTGATACCATGAAGGAAGCAGAACTGAGCTGGAATTTTATTAATTTCTAAATAAATCTATGCAGCCTATATAACACACTATATATACACATATTTTATACACTGAAAAAGGAAGTTCCCATAACCAATTCCCTGAATTTAGGGATTTGATTATTCATTTCTCATAGCTAATTCTAGAATCAGATTATTGCCCTTGATTCTTTACTAAAATATATTATTTACATAATTTCCACAAAAAATAACTCCTTGATTCTCATTAATTAACAAAGTGAGGGAACATACATATTTATACTCTAAGTGTTAGGGCAAATGAAGGAAACAAAATTAGAGTCTAATTAGGAGACTAAAGAGAAAAGAAAAAAGAAAAGGATTCTAAATGGATTAAGTACAATCATACCAGAATTTACCACAAACCCACTTAAGAGATCCAGTTGCTAGAACTGTACCAGGTTTCATTGGTTATCTCCTCCATTTGATGGTCATTGACAAACTTCGATAAGATTTGGGGAGAATGAAAATAAGAGAAGGATAACTCAAATTATGTAATACAATAAGATGAAAATGAAGAAAAATAATAAAAGAAAATAAAAAATGAAAATATTTAGACAGTGATCAGCTTTCGCCTCTCCCCTTCCTATATACAGTCCAGCTGGAGATAGCAGTGAAGGAAAATAAACAATTAAATAAAAGGCAAATACTATTAAAAAATTTTAAGATATGTTCCAAAAAAATTTACAATGAGATGATGCTGCACAGAGCAATCTTTTCAAGTAACAAACCAAATGTTGAAGCATCAAGTGAGTTTAGACAACAAAGGAAAAATACCTGTTAAAGAAGTGCACTGGCGAAAGGATGCCAAAAGGAGAACCCATTGCTAGAAGAAGATCCCCCCTCTTATTTGTGGATGATATGGCTATGTTGGGCAGATCCTAAATTACAGTTATCCACCCTGTCAATCTCATGAATATTGAGTGAAGTGTACAACTAAAAGCTCAAGGCAAGAACAAAATTTCCTTTCAATTGTTTGATACTTAGTACATTGTTAATTAACATAAGGAATGCTACTTCTAAAAAGGGTTAAAATAAAAGGTTCATTACCTTGGATTTTACGGAAGAGACCCCAAGAAAAGCAATTCTAGCAGTTGACTTTCCCATAAGACTTGGATTGGAGGAATCTCCCACCACAAAATGCCTCTGACCCGCTGCAGAATGTTTAGCATTATGATCAACCTGAAATGGTTGCATCATCAAAAAGGAAGGTTATGCATATTGAGTTTTGAAGTAATTTTAAAAATACAAACAGGAAAAAACTGAAAACAGGAGTGCAATCATTTGATGGTTGAGAATGACAACTTGGATTTATTTTTTGAGGCTACCAACCATCACCTTGGTTTAAAGTTCAACTGTTTGTGGCATCATCACATATCTAAACATTTCGTTCTGTAGACCTATAGGAATTTCTCTCTTTATATTCCTTCAAAGTAGTGACTGTTGATATCCTGAGCTGTTCACTCATGTGGTCAATCACCCAAGAGATATCAGTTTGGATCACCATGCCCATAAGTTAGAGAAACCTATCTACTTGAGCTTTCTGCCATCCAATTTGGTGATTAACCAAAACTAAAGTGACCTTTTTCCTTTTTCCCCTCATTCAGAAGTGTCAATAAAAAATAGAGTCGTCTTGCAGTAAGGAAGGTTTGATCAATCTGCTGATGAAATTTAATACATCTCCAAAGCCTGAGGACATTAGGCGGGTCTGAATGATACTCATCTCTTTTTTGTTTTTTTTTTTTGATAACCATGGATGTTCTGGCCAGCTTGTGCACACCACGACTAATCCCGCGAGGCCCTGAAGTAACGATCGGGTAGGACTCAAATTAGTGACCAATGGGTTAAACCCCAAGGTCTTGGACTAACTGAGCTCAAGGTTAGCTAAATTTATCAAGTTCCTTGAGCCCAAACCAATGTTTTCCTATATTTTTTATTTTTAGTGGACTTTTTCCAATCACAATAAAGAGGAGTATATCCAACATATTTGAGTTCCGCATATACCATAAAAGAATTGATGATAACTAATGCTTAATTACATACCTCGAGCTGATTTTCAGCCCACTACCAAATCTAGAACCATCCAAAACACTTCGGGAGGAGCTAAGCCATGATACTCAGTAATTAGGTTTAGCTGTATTAGATAAAAAAACCATTTTGATCTTCAATATGCAAGGTGATATCCAAAATTTTGAAGAAAAGAAAATAAGATTCCATCACTAGTGATGTATGACAGTTGGTAATCTTCGTAAACACTTCCATTTGTTCACAGATATGAAAATTCCCCCCTCCAGGCAATCTGCTTCAGCCTTAAGCTTCACAAAAGTGCCAGTCAACAGAGAGAAAAGAGAAGCATGCTACACTACTGATATCTTTGGACTGGAAATTTCCCTTGGCTAGACCATAATTCAGATCACCATCTTCTCACATAAAACACTGAATACATAGGGCTATCCAGTTTTCATTTGTGACATATTTAATATTGAGTTACGCAGATAAGACATAAAATTGTCCTCCGTGTCAATTGCCCTGGTCAAGTGGTACCAACTTCACTATCTAAGAAGTTACTGACAGAAAGATAGAACAATATGAAATGTAGGCAGCAAATTATAAATCATTGGTAGTTGGTTATGACTTGGGGTTAATCAGCATTCATAAAGACCAACGGAAGAAAAGGACAAAGACAGTAAAAGACAAAAATTACACAAGACTAACCTGTGTCTGAATAGCATCCACCAAACTCTGTGAATCACCTGTATATGAGGCCAAGGACCAACCCACATCCCAAGCTTGTTCCCGTGAGCCTGAAGAAGCTTCGATTACCGATTGAACAGCAAGGGAAAATGCAGGGACATCAACCTCCATAATGACCAATACATTAGTGAATCAACATCAAGGGCCATTTTATATGTTATCATAATCAATCAAGCACATTGAATTTACATGACAATAAAAAAATAATTTGTGTGTTCACCAATACTAAGTATCACTATCGTGAAATAGGAGAGCATAAAACATTAGATAGAGAACACAGTTCCAGCAAAACCATCAATCATATTATTCTTATGTATAGGAAAACTTTAAGTGGAAACTGAACATTCACAACCCCAAGAGTAAGCCATTTGACCCATCCCAACTTGATGACTAATCCACAACTAGGTAATTCATATGCCTACCAATGTCAAGAGTTGGGCAGGTAGCCAACAAGGAGCCTTTTTGTTTAATTCCTCAGAAGTATTTTCCTGTGGATCAAAAACATAAGTATTAAGAACTCAAGCTCAGTTCATCACTGCATCCATTAAAAGAATGGTAGTTAACATTATTTACCTCGACCATTACATCAATTTGAACATCATGTATCAACGCAGGATGGCCGCCCTGCAATAAGTTGAATGTAAAGAAATGCATGAATAATTCACACCGAAAATAGATCTATGAAATCAGAAATGGTATTTCATTACATTTTCAACCTGGGAAATGTTATCTCTATGCTGTAACGAGAGGAAAGGTTCCAGAACCGATGCAACAGTCACAACCAACATTGAATTCCTGTCACTATTGCTGTGGACATGCTTGCAAACAGCTGAAATGTCAGAAAGGATATCAGGCAACATCATTCCTGAAGCTGAAAGTGTTGTTTTGCCAGTGCTACAGACCACCCAATGAGAGAAAATTCAGAAAATTGCAGAGAAAACGTGAAATCTATATACAACCATAAAAGGAGTCTTTAGCTCACTGATAATGGTGGAAAGCATGTTTTCGCATCTTCAGACCCTTCGGGTCCTGAAATTTTAACAGAAAGCTCGTAAGCTCAGTAGCAGAAACAGCAAGAGTTATGATCACAAATTCATAGAAACACCGAATACCCATTTGATTAGTGAGAAAACAATGGAAGGAAAGTTCTAATTGTAAAGCTTTCCGTTGTTCTTGTTTCTAAAAAAGTTAAAAAACAAATAAATAAAAGCTCAATCTTAGCTCAACCAAAATATTTATTAGGATCAGCAGAGTAGTTATTCATTTGCCGAGACCCGAATAATGAAATTTAACATTGAAATTCCAATTCCGCTTATTCTCCTGTATTTTCCCGGAGAACAAACAGCTCAAAAAGAAGATTAAAAGAAAAAAGACCGGGACTTACAGGGCCTTGAACCCTGACCATGACGGCGAAGTTGCGGGCAAAATCGACGATTTCCGGCAAACCCATGTAGAGAAGATGACGACAGATTGAAAGCTTGACTCAATATAGAACTTGATACCAAGTGGATTGAATTCAATTGCTCGCGAAGCCTTTGTGTCCCATCCCATGCCGATTTTTCCCTCACATGATTATGAAAAAGCCAATTGGATTTCGGAAATTTGGAGTCAAGCGGCGGTTGAGCAAAACGACGTCGTAACGGTGTTGCAGACTGACACGTATCAATCTGGGAGGTTTTAACGATGACGTGCACCATTCACGCAGTTCAAGGAAACCTTTTCCCAAAGTATCTTGGCGTATTATGAATAGATATTGAAATATATTTAAATATTAAATTAGCTAATTTAATTAACATTTTAAAAATACATTCAGCCTTGCTACATATTTTAACAGCTTAAATAATTTAAAAAAGTCAAAACGTATATATAAAAGAGAGATAGAGAAAAAAATGTAGAGAGAATTTAGGAAATTCGAAATAGGTACCTCCAGCATTTGATATTGATTAGGGTAAACTAGGAAATAGATAGTGGGTTGGAGAGGAATTTTTGGTTGAGCTAAACTAAAATGGTAAAAAGAAGAAATAGAAATTAGTTGGAATCTTTGCTGATAGATACTAGATGTAAATTAAATGTTTTTTTTTTAAATATTATTTTTGTCATCGTAATAAAATTTAGAATTCCAAATGTTTGAAAACCCACTTTCAATTATTATAGTATTCAAATTATCGGCTCTAATACATAAAAATACATTTCAAAAATATTTCATGAAAGCAAATGTACTTAACTTTATTTATATTTACGTTGCAAGTAATTCTTTTAATACATCTAAATTTCATTTTCCCAGTTTGAGTCTCAAGGTGTGTTTGGAAAAGTTTATTTATAGTTTATTTGATTGATAAAAAATTATACTATAAATTTGAAGAGAGCAAAAAAATAGTTTATAAACCCTTATACAGCCATTTTAACTTATTTAAATAGAAATTTATCAAAAATAAGCTCAAAAAAGCAGCTTATCACAATACTAAAATTGAAAATTAAATTTAATGTGAAAATATTCTTATAAAATATAAAACTTTTTGAAAAATTATATAAAAAAATAGGTAAAATTTTTGAAAAATTATATTAAAAAAAAAGGAAAAATTTCTGAAAAATCATGAAATAAATTTCGAAAAATTATGTAAAAATGGATTAAATTTTTTTTTTAAATTCTAATAAATATAAAAACAAACTTCTAAAATTTATGTAAAAGAGGTAAAAAATTTTAAAATAATTATTAAGAAATATGAAAAAAATTGACATATATTAAAAAATTGAAAAAATCTATTGATGATGAGAATAATGATGCTGATGATGATTTTTATTTAGAATTTGATGTGAATCTATGAGTCACATTTTTGTTTTGGAACTTAAAATTGCTTGTGATAATGAGCTTGTCTGATGGTGTTTGTTATTTGTGCTTGTTATTTTGTTTTGAAAATGTTTGTAATGATGAAAAATACTAGTGATGTTTGATTTTTATGTTTGATGTTTTTTCATTTATTGTATTGTATTATTAAAAAAAACTATAGACAATATTAGTGAGATATATAATTTTTATTTATATTATAAAGTGCGTCGACTTAATAAAGTTGCGCGAATGTAACTTAAGCACAAGGGTTTTGCTCATTCGTAGGTTTTGCACCTTAAATTGCACATTCCAATTTATAAAAAGCATCAAAATTAAAGATTTTAATGAAGAAAATAAATATAAAAGATTTTAGTTTTTATAATCTCTTTGATGCATATGAAACAAAATTGAAGAAAGGAGTACTTGGATTCATTAGTTGCTTTTATCTTAGATATTATATGAATGATAAATGTTTTGTTATACCAATGAATCTTTACTTATCTTATTTTTATCATGGTTTCATGATATATATATATATATATAGTTCTTTTGTTTTACAATTTTTAAACATTATGATAAGTGTTTATTTATCAAAACACTTCAAATTTCTACGTGTTTATAGTGGTCTTTTTTGTAATTTCAATTATCATAAGTGATTGAGTAGTAATGCATTTAAATACCTTAAAATGATGCATAAAAGTTTTTTGAAATATACATTTAAACACAAGTAGCTTATTGAATAAAATATTTATGACATAAACTCTCGTCTAATAAGCTCTTATAAAATAAATGTTTAATTAAATTGTTTACCCAAACAAGATCTCACTTGACAAACATTATTATGTTTGTAGTTTGTAAAAACAAAATTATTTTTTAATATATTGAAAGATGTTATAAAATTTGTTTTTGAATATTATTATGTACATTTTGTTTTTATTTTATTTCTTTTGGAAAGTGTGTGAATAACAATAACAATAACAATAACATTCATTGCAAGTGAATGAATACCATTTACTCCTCATGTTTCTATCTATATACTCTCTTATTTTGTAACTAACTTCTTGGGTCAGAGGGTTTGAATATTGAATCTTATTTTGGTTTTCCCCTTTGGCCTTCTGTTTTTGTGGTAGTTTGATAATAGATTTCAAATATTATTTTGGTTTTGAGGATTGGCTAGGGATTCTCCAGCGAGTGGTCGACGGGCCGGCCGTCAAGTTAGGCTACGGCGGTTCGGTAGAGCCTATGGGTTGACCAGTCTTGGCCGGTGGTAGAAAAATTTAATTTTAAGGCGCGTGGCCCCGCGAGACTATCTTGGGCCAGTGCAGCGGGCTAGTGGCGGGCGACGGGCGAGATAGCGGCCGGGCGGCCGAATAACTGAGCCGGCAATTGAAGTGTGAGCGACCGGGCCTAGAGTGAAAGCGAGCTCTTAGGGCCTTTACCCCACCTTTGGCTGATCGTATGGCCAGATTTAGCTCTCCACTACCTCCACTCCCCTCCCCTTCACGCGGTCATAATGGTCACGCACTCTAAATCCTTCCTTGTTTCTATATAAATACATATTCTGTAATTTTTCATCAACTATATTAATTTTTTCCTCTCTCTTCAAATTCACTTCATTTCTAATTTACTTTCTACATGTGCTAATCTTGTTTTTATTTGATTATTCTTCATATTTACATGATATTATTGGTGGTGCAAATCAGCGTTAGTGAACTCCGATAATTGATTTTAAGAATTTAAACTGATCTTCCAATTAGATAACCAGCTACTCCACCTCTACTTTTTCTTATTTGTTTCATTTTATTTTGATTCATTATTTTATTTTTAGTATAATATTTTATTTAATAATTTTAATATGGATGGTGCATGTGCATCTTCTTCTAGTCCATGTACATCATTAAGCAAAAACTTGATTCAAATATATAAAATTTTACATTAGAATATAAATAATTTTAGAAAATAATAAAAAAATAAAAGAAAAATGTAAGAATTTGTAGCAAACTATTTAGTAGTGAATCAAATTCGAGACGCAAGTCATTTAAAAAGAAATAGCGATAGACAATGTAAAATTAAGAATAATGTGATATTAGAAATTATATGCAATTAGGTAAAGATGAATGTGGAAATTTAAACATTTCTCTTATATTGATACATTTGTAAGTATTAAAGGAATGGTTGATTACATAATAAGAATTTGAGCAACTTTAATATGATGAAGCGTGATTATTCGAAACTTGATTCAAACATTGATTAATCCTTAATTCAAAGGTTAATTAAATCTTTGTTAAAAGAGATATTATGAAAAAATTTCAAACAGAATGAAAATTTAAAACAATATTTCTGCAATTTTGAAGAAAAAATTGTTTTAACATTTGATATTTGGGCATCTTTAATGCATAGAGCTTTATGTAATGCACGCCGTTATATAGATAGTGAATGGATGTTAAATAAAGAATAATTTCATTGCAAAACAATGAAATACTCCACATAATGTACAAATATATCAACTTTAATAAATGATGAAATTATAGATTTAGGTATTCATGATAAAATATTTACAATAACATTAGATAATGCTTCAAATAATAATGTAGCAATACAAAGATTAAAAGATTTTGGCAAATGAAACAATGATCATGCAAAATTATTTCCGTGCGTTTGTTGCACATGTTTGAATTTGATTGTAAAAGATGGATTAAAACAAGTTAATGCTTAGGCTGTCAAAATTCAACGGCAAGTGCCGTGATTAAGCGGGTTTTGGGTGAGACCTAAGCGGGTTCGGGTGAGACTGCGAGGTTCGGGTGATAGCGGGTCAACCCATTAACACGTTTAATAAGCGGGTCGTGTTGAACGAGACATGCTAACCCGTTTATAACGGTTACGTTTAAATAAGTGGCAGTGTATTTAAAAAAAAATTAAATCATTTTGTTTTAATACTTGACCCCTTAGAAAAAATATATGAGCTGAAATTTCTTAACCTAATCTCCTGCTCACTCTTTTGTCTCTTTGACTCTTGAGCTGAGTCTCGGGCTGCACAAGGCCCCCTCGCCTCAGGCTCCTCCTCCTGTGTCGGCTCGCCGACCCTCCTCCCACGCCTGCAGGCCCTCCTCCCCACCTTACCTCCTTTGGCCTCCTCCCCTGTAAACACCTCCACAGAATGGCTCTGCAGCCGGCAGCTCCTCCTCGACCACCTCTTGGCGTACTCTCATGGCCACCTGCGCGGCCACCCACAGCAGTGCTCCCTGGCTCTCTACGCATCTCACTTAATTTGTGGTTCCACGCTCGGTGGACCAGCTCAGAGCAAACGACCTCGACCACCAACTCCACGTGCATGGCTCCATAGCCTCTGTTGAGCGACTGTGGCGCCACCGAGGCTGGGCCAGACCTCGGGGCAGCGCAGGAATGATGTGAACGACCGTGGTAAGTCATTCGGCTTTCACCGTCAGCGCTTGGTTTTGTCAGATCCAATAGATGCGAGGCTAACCTGGTCACGATCCTTCTGGTTTTGAACATCCGGCTCGTTAGTGCGCATTAGCAAGCTGCGCACATTAGAGAGCCAGCCATTACGGAGACTTTCAAGGCTCCACTTTATAGCAGGATGATGTCAAAAGGATCTAACAAGGCAGGAAGTAGTGGTGTGAGTCTCTATTTGGAACTTACCTTATCACAGTACCTTTTATACTGATTTTCAAATTTAGGAGAATATGTCTTTTTGACAATAGATAGTCCTAGGTTCTTAAAGAAGACATTTGATTTATTTATGAATAGGTATATATGTATTTTTCATTATTGTGCTTTAAGAAAGAAAATCATGGATGTAGAAATTTGAGTTTTGACATGGGAAGTTCTCAATGTGACCATAATAAATCCATTGCCAATGCGAGACGCTAAGGAATTTAATAGTATCACCCAAGATCACGAAAAGTAGTTGACACTTTATAATTTAGGATATATAGACATCATATTTACGGAAAATGTATGTGTATTAGGCAAATGGATTCTATTTAATTCTATTTTAATAAACGGATGGATTCTTCAGATCACAAATATTATAATTTATTAGAAGAAGATCAAGTTGGGCATGAATCTAATGTAGGCACGCTCCAACAACACGAGACATCCAAGCTGAGTACGACTACGAGGAAAAGGTAAATCTAATCGTAGCGACAAAAGGGCTTCAATAGTATGGAACTACTTTAATTAAATGAAAAATATCCAGACGGCAAGAAGCGTGCTGCATGTAATATTTGTGGTATCAAATATATATGTGAGTCTAGTCATGGAACTGGTAACATGCATACTCACATGGAAAAATGTGTGAAAAAAAACCATGGGGATATTGGACAATTGCTTATGAGTCAAGGTCAAGGATCTATGCTAATGCGATCCACAAAATTTGATCCTGAAAAGTTTCGTGAGTTAGCGGTTGAGGCAATACTTAGCATGATTTACCATTTAGTTTGTCCAATATGAGGTATTAGAGCAGTGTTCAGAGTAATAGCGGCAATATCAAGATGCCTTCTAGGAATACTGCAAAATCAGATGTGTTAAAAATGTACAAGATAGAGAAGGATAAACTTAAAATTGTGTTGGGTTCCCTTCCTGGAAGAATTTGTTTGACATCTGATTTGTGGACTTCTATATCGACTGATGGATATGTTTTCTCTCACCCATTATGTTGATCTAAATTGGAAGTTGCGAAAAAAGAATTTTGAACTTTTGTCTCATGCCCACTCCCTACCTTTGGTATTGCATTGTGCGAGGAAAATTTATACATTTCTTGATTGGGGTGAAGAAGGAAATTATTTTCTTTGACTTTGGATGCTTCTAGTAATGATTGTTTTGTTGGGTTGTTGAAGTCAGCTTAACCTTAAAAATGCTCTCTTGAGGGATGGTGAGTTCTTTCATGTTCGGTGTTGTCATATTTCTTAATTTGATAGTCGAGATGGTGAAAGGGTCAGATCGGTGATAAGAATTCGAGAAAGCATCAAATATGTTAAAGGCTCATCGGAAGGAAAAAAAGTTCATGGATTGTGTTGCTCAAGTTTCGTAGAGAGTAAAGGTTTGCGGGGATGTTCCAACTAGGTGGAACTCAACATATTGTCATGACGTGCACTTTTTATCGTCGTGCATTTTGTTCATTTCTGATTGAGATGATTCTAATTATAGACATTGTCCTTCCAAGAAGAATGGAGGCGAAGTAGAAAAGATTTCCTAATTTATTTGAGGTGTTTCATAAAGTTACTTGCTTATTCCTACGGTACATCATATCCACGGCTAATTTATTGCTTTCCCTCAGAGTGTTTCCTAATTCAACATACTTTGAAGGGGCATTGTGGACAATGATAGTTTTTATATGAGAATAATGGGAAGTCATATGCGTACAGAGTTTGACAAGTATTGGTCAAAGTATAGTGTGATTCTTTCAATTCTTTATCATCTTAGATCCTCGGTACAAAAATTAGGTTTGTAGATTGGGCTTAATAAAACTTTTATGGTGGTATTGATTCTGTGAATTCAAGTGTGTTGGGATACTTTATTTGAGCTCTTTGAATTGTACTCTGTCAACTTGTCATGTTGTTCAAGTACTTCAAGTAGTGAAACAAGTTAGCGAGACTCATGGTCTTGATGATTAGAAAGCCTTTTCGGGTGCGATATAATTTATTTTGTTTGAATTGAATGTGATCAAGGTAGTTTATTGTATATTAATAAGCTTTGTATAAAATGTGGGATTTTAAGAAAAGCGTGAAGAAAGAAGATGCTCTGTTTCTCGAGTAATGAGGTTGCGGTTACATGTTTTAATGAAAAGGTTTGATAGAAAAAGGAGTTAGATATTCTAACTTTGGAAAGGAAACGGTTTAAGACATCCTATGTTAATGGGATTTGGCTTGTGATGTGATGGCAATTCCTATTTCTACAGTTGCATCTGAATCTGCATTTAGTACCGGTGGTAGAGTTTTAGAATAAGTATCGGGGATTAGCACATGACATCCAAGCTTTGATTTGTACTAGAGATTGGATTCATGGGAAGGCCGATGGTTTGATTCGGTTAGTATTATTTTCTCATTATTCTAGATGCATGATCGTTGATTCATTTATGTTTTGTACTTTTGTTGTGCTTGGTTGTAGATGATTCTAGTGATGAAGATTCGAAGAGATTAGATGATGATGTTTTCAATCAAAATATGAGAGTCTAATAAAAGTTATATCAGCTCCAATGTTTCCCCAATTCCATATCTATCATTGATCATGACTAAAGAGGTAATGTCAAGTTTTGAATGCTTACGATTTAGTTATGAATTTATTTAATTATTAATGTTATATAATACTTCGTTTTAATTTATTGTGTAGAGCATGGGAATTTGGTTGTTGGAACACATCATTGTCGTGGAGGTGGAGATTTGATATCTTTCAGATTTTGTGAATCATGGGATTTATAGTTTGTTGAGATTGTAATTTGTAATATGATTGTTATTTGGTTGTATTTATGATTTGTAATATGGTTTGTTGGTGGAATTTGGATACTTTAGTTTGAATATTTAGATTGTAATTTATTGCTTTATTATATAGTGGTGTGGTATGAATGATGTCTCTAAATGACCATTTGTGTTCGGTTGTTAGTTTATAGAGTTAACATTTTAAATAAGCGGTAAATGGTTAAGCAATTGGTTTAGTGTTAAATGGAATTGACATTGGTAAACGGGTAAATGGGTCGAATGGTGAAGCTATCGTGGCAGATGACCCGTTAAAATTAGGCGTGTTAAGCGGAGGTAGGTGTCGGTGTTCGTTTATTAAACGGTTCGTGTTCGTGTTTCGATTTTTTAGCCGTTTATTAAACGTGTCGTGTGCGAGTTTTATGTTTTTCTGTCACCCCGTCACGCGTTTAACAGTGCTTAGTTAACCCAACCAACACGTTGACCCTAGATAGCACATTAGAAAAAATTAGAGACATTAAGTATAATATTAATTGTTCCCGAGCAAAACATGAATTATTTTTTTCATTGTTGCAAATTGCAAATATGAAAGAAAAATATAAGTTTAGACATCTCATTAGATGGAATTATAGCATAATTTTTACGAAAATATTACAAAATATAAAGTAGTACGATTATACGAAATGCAATTATCCCAGAATAATAATAATGATATAGATGTTGATGTATTAAATGATTATGATTAGTGCGGACCTTCTGAGATCTTTTTGAAATTTTATCTTGTGAATATTTTTTGTAGTGTGTATTATCTAACTACATTAGGTCATTATGCAAATAACTAGTATTTATATGGTACTTCAAAATTATTTAAGTTATGAAATTTTAATGATACAATTTTTGCAATGATAGAAAAAATTAAAAAATATTGGGGAGAAATACCTTTAATTTATTATATTGGTTTAATTGTGGACCCTAGATTAAAATTTGATGCTTTAGATGAATGATTGCCAGTTATTTACAATGAAGATCAAATAAAAATTGAAGAAATTAAAAATGAAGTAAATTCGATATTATATATTTTATATAATATTTATAAAGAAAAATATGGTAATAATATTAGTTTGATAAAATGCATTAAATGACAAAAATTTCCTCGTCTTTTTATAAGCCTTTTAGAAATGTTCAAAAGTAGAAAAAGAAATGACTATTAGTTACTCCCGAATAATACAACGAATATAGATAGATATCTCGAGTGTAGAAACGATTTCGTTTGAAGGAATAATGAAGATTTTGATATTTTAGAATGGTGGAAAAAACAACAAATTAAATACCCGGTGTTATCTATTATTGCGTGATGTATTAACCGTGTCTGTGAGTATAGTCGCATCGGAAGCTGCTTTTAGTGCAGGTGGAAGAGTGGTTAGCAAAAAGCGATATAATTTGTCGCTGGCTTGTCGAAAGCGGTAGTATGTTTAAAGATTTGGAGTTTAGCGAATGGTGCATGATCGTATTCGAGAAAATTTGAACTAATTAATTGTCTGAGAACTTAAAAATATCAGAGACATGAATGGATCAAAGATAGTTCCGTCTGAAAATAATGATTAAAATATTTTATTGGAAATGTATATTGTATTTTTATTTTCTTATGGTTGAAAAGTCTGAATGATTAATGAATAAGTAGATCTGCGGCGCCGTTGGGATGTACTTATTTTGTATTGATATAAACTTTTAAATACACGATTTTTTAAATGTAATTATATTTGATTTAATAAAATTTTAAATGATGTATTTTTTATTTTGAATTGTTTTTAAGCTTACTTTTTATTTTAAGCTTTTGAATGATTTAAATAAAAACTGTAGAGGGTTGGGCTTTTAGGCGAGGCTTTTAAAGTGGAGCTTTTAGACGGGCCTCTGGGCGGGCCTATAAACGGGCTTTTAGGCGGGCTTAAGCGAGAACTACAGGTGGCTGCAGGCGGAAGCCTCTGGCGAGAGAACTTGGCGGGGCATAACAGCCATGATTGAGCCCGACCTGGCCCAGGCCAGTTCTTTTGCGAGGCTTGGGCCGGGCTTGGGCCTTTCGGGCTTCGGCCGGGCTAAAGCCCATCGGGCCGGCGAGACTGAGCGGTATCGAGGCACGGGGCGCACTGGAGATCACTAAGAGTTGCCATCAAGGTTCTATAGTATCACTTTATATATATCGCTTTCTTTCTAAAACAAACGTCGCCGATGTTTTTGGTTGACAAAAAAAGTTAATCGACGAATGACGAATACGCTGATTTTTACACAAAGACTAGACTCTCGTTTTCATTCCACTATATGGCCATCTCTCTTTTTATTTTGTTTTATAACAGAGTTTGACGTCGAATTTTGTAGATGTTTTTTGTTTCCTTAACCAAATTGTGGTTGCAAATTGTGCTGCAATTCACATAATTATTGGATATAAAAATAAAAAAAATTGTAGGACAATCGTGGGCCCCAAATTTGAGGTCTTGTTCTTTTATTTATTTATTTATTTTGATTTGATTTGTTGGATTTTATTAGTTTTTTATTTTATTTTATTTTATCCTTTCTCTTTTGGGAAGGTAGATCATTTCCCGGATAGGTTTTGGGGTTTGGGGCTTTTTTAAAAAGATATAGACGTCTGTGAATCCGGTATGAAGAGACGAAGATTTTCGCTGACCATCAAGAAGGCTATATATTGGTTTCGCCCCTTCCCATGTGAAAGAAGGCAAGTTTCTCCAACATCATGAGTGCTCACTGTCTCACTTATTTAAGCCGAGAGAAGTCGACAGTGCTATCAAAGAGAGCGCGCTTCATTTTCATGGTAAATATAAAGAACAAAGAAAAGAGTATATATGTTATATAATAAGTTTTCAGATTTTCGACTTCCACCAGTGATCGTTTTTCGTATTACAACCGCATCTGCTCACCGTTGATCGGGCTGGATTTTGACAGCAGGTTCGAAAACGTGATACCATTCTGTACCCATTGACTGCCGATACTGCATTCGAGCGTGGAGATACGCTTCGCAGCTTTACTGCTCGCTTACGGTCTTTTCTTTTCTTCTTATTTTGCATTGGAAGCATCGGCTGCTTAATTCCTGATTACCTGGCCATAGCACGCTTTTGGTGCACTTATCGAAACTCTCTTGTACCTTTATCGATCATAGTGGAACTATTTTCATGTCCGGACGACCCGTGGTTTTGTAATTCTTACTTTAAGGGGTTTTCCCATGCTTAAAATCAAATTGTGTCTCTTGTGGTGATATTGATTTTTGTTTTTGCGATATATTTTACTGATCCTCCCCTATAAGTTCTTAAAAGAAGGGAATTTAATTGCGCTACCGCTTCCTGTTATTCACCTGTATCACAGCCGCCTGGGCTTCCCTATCAAAAGGCGAGGGAACCATAAAGAGATCTGATTTTTTGTTGTTGTCTCGTATGGCTTTCGATTAACCTGCTTGACGTGATCACTCCTTTGAACAAGCTCGTGGTCATGTAACATAAGCTAATAAAGTTCGTGATCAAGCAGATCTAAATGCCATATTAGCTTATCAACGGGTAGGCCTCAACCAACTACTTTTGCTCTTTGTTGATGAACTCATTATGTAAGACCCGAGAAAATTTCAATTTTCTGAAAAAGGGTACAATGGTCATTTCGATGAAAATCCGAAATTTTTCTAGATCTCGGATGATGAAATCCGACTCTCAATCGCTGAACTTGCCTTACGAAATCTACCATCCCGTCGACCCCCGTCGACCCGAGACAACTCTAATTTTACGCTTCGAGGTACCCCGGTGCCTGTAAAATCCATTGTAGTTATATACGCGACGCTGCATTGGTAAAGTCACACGCCATACGTGACTCATGTGACACATGTCGCATGATTGTTTTGCAGGATGAACGAATTCACTTGGGATCAAGGCGAAAGTGTCAAAAATCAAGACAAAAGGGACATGACGGAATTATTGAAAACGTGAAACGGTATCAGCATTTGGAACGGAATAGTCATCTTATTTTCTCCATTAAAAACGCAAAAAAACGCAAAGGGTCGAATTTTGTGCAAGAGGCCGATTTTGCGCTTATATAAAGAGTAGAGCTCATTCTTCTGTGATTTCCACCGTCGGACCGTCGCCGACCTTGTTAAAGTTGCGAAAGCTGTTCTTAAGCGGCAGTGGCTACGCGCTGACACCGGGGATTTGGTGGAGTTCCAACAACT
This sequence comes from Tetrastigma voinierianum, assembly GCA_016808115.1. NCBI lineage: Eukaryota > Viridiplantae > Streptophyta > Magnoliopsida > Vitales > Vitaceae > Tetrastigma > Tetrastigma voinierianum. The sequence goes on from JAEQBH010008668.1 coordinate 22,048, forward strand.
CCAAGAGGTAAGTGAATCTTTTCCTACTTAATTTATTCTGTGCTAAGGTTTCATTTTATGGATGGGAGATTTGTCGAGGCCCCGAAGGCCGTGATATTGGTCTCAAAGCTTGAACCGAAAGTGAAGAAATCTCGATCAGTGGTCGTGGAACGTTGCTAACCCTGGGTTTCATTGTTCAATTCGAATAGTTGTGTGATTTTTCAGCGCGATTTTTTACGTTGTCGGAGCCGATTCAAAATGAATTGCTTGTAATTGTTAATTAGGCCTATATGAGCTAATTTTGGTGTTATTGATGTGAATTCAATAACATGAATTGTGTGAATGAATTATGTTAATATATACATGTTTTATACATAGTAATGAAGTCATGAAATGACATAACGATTCCATATGCATCGTGGCACCTTGGGGACATATTGGGAGTGTCGCACGATACTTTAAAATAAAAGAAAATGGAAATGTTTCATGTAAAGGAATTTCGATGGAAGATTTTCCTGAGAATTGTGTCGAGATTGTTCAACAATTCACGCCTCTGAGGGGCCCATGAATTGTTTCTGAGGGTTATCCAAACGTATTCGCCTGAGAGTATAGTCCAATATATTTACCGATCTCGTAGGGGTAGGGTTTTCGAAAACAAAAAGCTTTTGTTTTAAAAACTGTAATTTTACTCGTGATTGGCTGTAATAAAGTGGTAGGGGGTTGGTGAGGACTCGAGACATGGGATTGGGCATGTAGACATTCAAGTAGGATCATGTAATTGTTTGGACAAAGGCTTGCTTTCATGACATGTGCACTTGTGCTGTGGAGTAACCCATGTAGAAATTATCACTATCGAGCCTTCGCTTCACCCATCGAGGATCACCATTTCAGTACAGAATGTAATAGGAGGACTCGCCACTAGAGTGCATTTAGAAGAAAGCCGGGTCATGCGCTTTCAGATTTACCAGAAACACATTAGAAACTTGTAAATTTTAATATATGTTCGAACTAAAAGTGACTACTAACTCTCGAACTATCAGATATAGTTGATGGGTTTTCGTGAAAGATTACGCAGGGGCCCAAGCCGCTATTATTTTACTCTCATGCGCGACCATGCCATTATTAATCACGTGACACGTTACCTCGTAGAGCTCCCCGCATGCCGAGACTCTTCCCGATTTTCGTGGAGCGGTGCCTGCCACTCCGACATCCATTTAGTATTCCGCGGTCGACGGTTATTAACTAGACACCCCGATTTTCATACACACTGCAGATCGAGCTTGGTGTGAACGACACCTGTAGAGCTCCTGGGTTTGGGTATCCATAAGTTTAGTCCCGATATCGCCATACTTTGTATCAAAGCTTCAGTATAATGACTACCTATGGCTCGATGACTCGGGTTTATGCCATGGTCATTGGGCGAGCACCACAACTCGGGCGTGGCTCGACGTTGGGAGTTTATACGATTACCTAGCAAATACTGACAAAGATTTAGAACACTACATGCATCGTGTTTTATGTGTGATCGGGGGTGTATAACACCTGGATTGTGGTGTTATATGTGTGATCGTATGCTTGTTGAATAAAGATGTGAGGAAAATGTTGAACACTAGGGTCAAGAAAATATAACCTTAGTCGTTCTAGAATTTTTGGGGCAAATCATCTGCATCAACGACATATATATATATATATATATATATATATATATATATATATATATATATATATATATATATATATATATATATTTTTTTTTTTTTTTTTCCTGACAACACGGTAGCTAACAAAAAACAGATTACAAGCCATAAATTAAAATTTTCCAATTTTTGCACAAGAAAAGAGTTTGTAATTAAACTTGAAAATTTTGAAGCTGGCAAATCGCAGCTGTTCGCTACTGCATCTTTGGGGGAGTGAAGCAAGGAGGCTACTGGAGATGAAAAAAAAAAAATGTGTTGAGGAAAATTTTTCTAGGGTTTTACAGTATGTAAAATAAGAAAAAAAAAAATATTTAAAATAAATATTTTTGGTTCTACTGAAAATGAAAAAAAAAAAAAAAAAATATATATATATATATATATATATATATATATATATATATATATATATATTTTTTTTTTTTTTTTTTTTTTTTTTTTTTTTTTTTTTTATGGTCTTCCAATAGGGTGAACAAATAAAGAAAAAAATTAAATGTGGGTGAAAAATAAATAAATAAATAAAAATAAAATAATAAAATAAAATATTTTAAAATGAAATAAAATAAAATAAAATATTTTTGTTGCGTATAATTTAATATATGAAATTATTGTCTTGCATTACCTATGAATGCATGAACGTTGTGTATGAATTTTTTCTGGGTATGTGAATAGCGCCCTGAAGCCGTGTTTACACCTGGGATCGATCGCCTGCATGAAATGGGCTTGTAGGTTAAGGCCTCGAGAGTTCTCTTATGCGCAGTTCTCCCCAAGAATTGTGGCGAGGATCGATGTGGATGATATGTCGTGGCTGCAAAGTTAGAGATCTCGGGATTCTACTCACAAAGTGGACCCGAGGGTCATGAACATGCTCGTATTTGATGTCATCTCGATGGATCACTCAACAGCCTGGAGTGAGTCAGTATCATCTGGCGAAAGGTAGAGAGTGGCTACCGCCACAACGCCAGGATCGCACTCGCTTTGTATTTCTCGTGGGGATACAATATGACACCCAAATAGTTGTACGCCTAAGTCCAGTGTCATGGATAGTCAAGTAGTCGGGCTAGCAAGCCTTACCTCGAGGATTATAAGTGATCACACCGATCTACTCGAAAGAGATTCTGGCGAAGATGGCGGATGTTTTTCCGAACGAGTTACGGATTGCCTCCGTTGCAGGGTCAGACTTCTAGATCGAAGCTACACCTCGTACTTCGCCCATCTCTAGACTCCGGATAGGATGGCACCAGTTGAGTTGTAGGAACTCAGAGTCCAACTATAGGAGCTATCGACGCGGGTTCTGGGCGAGACCGAGCACTTCACCACGGGCGCTCCGGCCCCGTTTTTACAAGAAGAAGGACAAGACCCTTCGACCGTGCATTGATTACGCGGTGCAGCTGAACAGGTTACGATCAAGAATCTGCACTCCATTCCCGAGGATCGACGATTTGTCTGACATCGAGAGGAGTGCAGCTCTACCATGATAATCTTCGCACCGTTACCATCACCATAAGCATGGCATAAATATCCTTAAGACATTGCTTAGGACGCTGCTATAAGTACTTCTGAGTTTACTATGATTCTTTGATCGGGATGAATGTTTTTAAAGAAGATTCACGGACCTCATGTGCATAGGGTATTCTAACCTTATCTAGATCAGTTTGTCGTAGCTTCCTCGTGATGACATTTTGATCTACTCCCACGAGTGGGAGCATGAGTATCACTCGAGGATTGCGTTACGCTTGTCGAGAGAACATCAAATAGACGCCAAGTTCAAGAAGTGCGAGTTTCGCATCGAGGTGAGATTTTCGGGACACGTGGTGTCGCATCAAGCGTGTCGTTGGACCCGGTATATGTCGAGGTCAAGGATGAGTCGGAGAGAGGCCAAGTCGGCCTTTCAGATACGTAGTTTCTCGGGGATCGGGCTAGGTACTACATGAGATCATCAGGATTTCTCCCGATTAGCGCACCTATGACGAGATTGACCCTAAGGAGGTCAAGTTTGATTAGATGACCGGCGCGAGGAGGCATTCCAGAGTTAAAGAGTGAGGCTTTCAATATCGCTCCTATCTTGATAGTCCCTGACAGGGGACAAAGGGGTACACAAAGTAGACGTGGATGCTCCTCGAGGGCCTGGACTGAGCCGTGTTTTGATGCGTACCTCGTGAGGATATTATGGTTCCTTAACACTCCTTAAATTGTACTTAATCTATTGTATAACATGTTTAGGATAATAAAAGTAAAAGTATATTTATCCTAATAAAATAAAGATAAAATAAAATAAGCAAGAACTTTGAATTAATACACGCATGTAAATTAATAATTTACTCAATTCACGATCTAAGGGTCATAATTCTAATAAGTTCATATGTCAAAGTAGAATATGCATAAGTTAAATTAAGAGTAATAGAGTCTGAGGACCAAAGAGCACAAACGTATATGGGCATGTTGGCTCATGAGCAGGGAGGAAGTTTCTCCTTCGCGACCATGGTCAAGGATGCTCTAAAAGAGATAAAAAGAAATAAAAAAGGGGATAAGATCAGTCATGATAAAGACCAAAATAAATATCTCATTTTGGTCTTGGAGAAAGAGAGAGAGCAAAAACGGATAAAGAGAGAAGAGTAAGAGAAAGGAAGAAGGAAGAAGAAGAGAAAAGAAAGAAGAAAGAAGGAAAGGAAAAGAAGATCATGTGTATGGAATTTAAGTACTGATGTTACACCCAGTGTATGGAATTTGAGTATGGTTTTGTATGAACTATGAGTATTTGTATGGAACCATGGTGCATAATGATAGGATTTGTATAGAAACGTATGGAATTTGAGTATGATTAGAGAGTAAAAGTATAACTTGTTAAGTTCTCGTATGAAAGTATCGATTTTCATACACTCGTATGAAAACTATGTGTGTATGGAAGTCTAGTTTTGGTCTATAAAGTATAGATACATGGTTTAGAACCCTCTATCTTGTGTATGGTTTGGGTTTGGAAATTCCCAAACTCATTTATTGTTAGGGTTGAGTTGAGAAGAGGTCTAAGGCTCCTATAGATGTGTTCTGGGAAGGGTCTAGTTGCAAGTTGAACCAAGAAAATTTCCCTATTTTTGATCATACTCATAGCCAGACCTTAGAACTGGTTTTTGGGTAAGAAATAAAGGGAATTTGGTAGTGAGTCCTTCTGTTAAATTGTATCCACATCAATGAAATTGATGTTAGGATTTTGAATTTCACCGACCTCAGAGACCAAGTTATGGTCCTTTATCGAGGTCAGTCAGCTCTACACTCGGGCCAAATTTCGCTGGTTTAACTACGTATGACTCCAACTTCTAAGACTACAACTCCTTCTTCCGAACCCGCTTGGTGTTCTTGACCTCTATGGAAACCCATTGAGTCAAGAATCCATTCATATGCCTCGAGGATATTAGGTGTCAGACTAAGGTGTCAAAACCGAGCTCCCACTTGTATCAGACCGCCTGGCCGCCTGTGTTAGCCTCCTGCTTGTTTAACTACGCATTTGACCTCCAAACTTCTAAGGTCAACTCCTTCGGGTCCAAACTCCGTTTCAAGTGTTCTTGACTCTATAGAAATCCCACTGGAGTCAAGAATCCATTCATATGCTCAGAGGGGATAGTAGGTTTCAAACCGAGGTGTCGGCCGAGCCCTCGGCCGTCGGCCTATCTCTAGCCGCCTCTGGGGTCGGCCGGCCGGGTTTAACTACGCATGACCTCCAACTTTGAACAGTCATATTCCTTCACGTCTCAATTGCTTTCGTGTTCTTGAACTCTATGGAAAGCCCATTGAGTCAAAATAAGAATCCATTCATATAACTGCGGAGGATATTAGGTGGTCGAATACAGGTCGACCGAGCTCCTGGCCAGCTTCAGGTCAGCTCTACTGTTTAACTAAGTATGACTCCAACTTCTAAGGTCATAACTCCTTCATTCGAACCCGCTTTGGTCGTTTCTTCAACTCTATGAAAACTCATCGAAGTCTAGAATCTAACCATGTTATTTAATGGTACCCAGATCCACATATGAAAATTTATCGCTGTACTCAAGTACTAATCGCCAAAGTCAATTGAATACATGACAAGATGTGTGACTCGGATATGAACAAGAACAGCAAATATATGAGATTTGATATGTAAAGGGAATATAGAAGAAAAGAATAAAAAATGATAAACCCGCAGAACACGTAGATAATTGTATGACTCCGCTAAGACTCGATATTGAATGACAAGACATATATGATCGCTGCTTCAAGACTGCCGCTACGACGCTCTATTACGCGGCAGACACGATATACATGATCGCTTAAGCCAAAGACTTCGCGAAGGTTACGACGCTTCTATTGATGCAAGGTGCACGATACACCGCTGTTTCAAGACTCCCCGCCAAGTGTTTCGACACTTATATTACGCGGGGCGTACACGCCTATGTTCCATCGCATTATACCTCGTATATATTATACCGAATCTCATTCATTCTTTATCTCCCATTCCGCAAGCTAATGATTATATGTGTGCATCTGAATGGGAAAAGATAAAAGGTAAATAGTTTGGATATGTGTGGTACCTAAGGGTCAAAGACGCTTCATGTTCGTGACTTACTGAGATAGATACCGATAACGCATAAGATAAATGTATGCGAGATATGTCATAAGAGATAAGTTAACAAGATATAAGACGTTACAGAATGAGTATATGTACACGAATGATAGGCATATATGAATATAAGAATGAGTGTAAATGCATGTATGATAAAATATGTAAATATATGATTATAGAGAAATATGAGAAAATATGAAACTGCATGAGAACGAATACGTATTAAAGTAATGATAGTCTATATTGCAGGCAATCATGAAAACAATCGCTTATTCATGCTTATGAGATATGTACGTAAAAATGTAATAAAACTGATTGCCCGTGGTTCGACCAAGTAGAGGATAGATTGGCATGCCATTAGGAATAAGTCTCGCAGCGATATGTTATGTTCGATTATCGAGGTCCTCGTTTGGTCGATGACACAGATTTCGTTGATCACTCTGCAAAGTGGTCCCGAAAGGGTCACCACGCTTCGGCCCTTTATAAGATGCATCATTGTCCGCATAATGATAACAACGTCAGGTCCTTTATAAGTTTTGCGATCCACTTTTCGTGATTACTGTGCAATGAAAAGAGAAAGTAATATGAAAAAAAAAAAAAAGTATAACAAAGAAAACAATATATGAAAATACTACAGTGAATGCGACTAAACAAGAGATGAATACAATGTATGAAATTAGTACATGAACACAGTACATGACAATACATGATAACAAAGATGTGAAAAACAGTAGCATGAGATAAAGACATGATAAATAAAGACATGATGACAAAGACATGATAACAAAGATATGAAAATGTAATTACAACAAATGGTATAAGAGTATAACCATGAAAGTAATATATGTATAAGAATATGACATGCACGGACAGATATATACGAACCATTAAAGATAATAGATCAAATGATAAGTACTAGAATAAGAAATATATGATAGACATACCTAAATGAATAGATGGAACATGCTATGAACACATGATAGAAATGCATAAGTGCTAAGAACGATAGAGATAAGTAAAAGATGACAAAGCACATAAATACAGTAAAAGTATAGATAGGAGATATGCCAAAGACAGAGAACATTTAACGGAAAAGATTGACATGCAATAGGAATGTAAAGATGATAAGTAACAAAAAGTTATATGAATATGTATAGATATATGAAATGCATATGTATAAGCTTGTGACGATCACCATTGGTGGTCAGTCTTCATGCTTATGTTCCCACTAAGCTTAGTTTAGCACCTAAAATTCAACCCAGGTAGGTGGCCAAGAAGAAGACAAGGATAGAGGACAGACATCCCACATCACAGAGCAGTGCCGCCCGTAGATAGTGCTCACCGTGACCGCCTCGTAATCTCCGATGTTCAGATTAGACATGTATACGTATAAGGGTTCACGCAAAAATGGACTTTAGAGTACGTGTATAGATTTTCACTGACACCAATTCCTGGTAATTCTTTTGTATATGTAAAATGGGATTTTGCCATTACAAAATTGTTTGTGTGCCCAATGTGTACAAGTTCAAATTTAAGGATAAAGAACAGATCAAATGAGTCCTTATGATATTGTCGCTCCCTGACGTCGGATCCACACTCGAGCTCCGATCAAAAAGAATCTGGGTGTGACAGCTTCCCCGTCGCTGAAGAATCATGAGCATAATTACTCCTACATACGACATGGAGTCGGCACAGAGTCTTCGTGAAGATTTCGCTACCACTACTTATATGGTGAGGAGTTCGAGGGGCGTGATTTCGTAATTCACAAAAAACGAAGATATTCAATGCTAAATGACCTCAATATGAGCAAGAACAAAATGATGGAGTTTCTAGGAGGATTATGACTTCACTTGTACATCCCTGCAAGGCAACGTGGTGGTTGATGCACTCAATCATAAGTCACGGGGAGTATCAAGCAGTATAGTTTCCCTGGATGTGCGATGCTCGAGACTCGGTGGACACTCACATGCATCGAAAGGTGCTCAGTGGTACGCTGGGAGTTTAGTAGCCTACATCGCCTCTATCGGCGTGAGTGATCGAGTCCCGTGGATGTGGACGCGCGTGAGATGTCCAGCAGGACTGCACAGCCAGCATAAAGACAGGACTGACCGCCCGTCGTATGGTAGTCTTCGAGCATAGGACTCGTAAAGTGGGTTCCCCCGCTTCTGACCTGGCCTGAGAGAGGAGATTCTAGTGAGTTTCACCGCTTCGATTTGCCGCAGTATCCCGTGGCACGAAGATGTATCAGATCTTCGCCGCCGCATTCACTGAGCGGGACGAAGAGATACGTAGGACTTGTCTCGACGACGCCCCATGGCCGCCAAAGCTTTAAAGGCCGAACACCGAACCACGGCTACTCTCTCAATGATCGTGAGGTGGCTTGAAAGGGAAGGAGAGCACGTAACGATGGATTTCCTGTGAATTCACTACATGGACACCGCAAAGACATGACGCGGTGGCTGGGTGATAAGGGACTGCTCATGAAGCTCCAAGACACTATACCGCAAGTGATGACCTTCACATCGAGAGATTCCCGTCACTGTATAATAGGAGAGATAATCTGGGGCCTACACAGTACTGCGATCCATACTGGCTTCGATAGGGACCCGAGGTTTACAACGCACTTCAATAGCCTAAAAGCGCTTGGCATGCGCACTCCGGCCGACTACGAAGACAACTTCCACCCACGCATGTGCATCTGGCCACGAGACGACTATGGCAGCGCAGAGACATGTCGCGAGCATGCGTCCCGATCATAAGGGCAAATTTCGATGAGCACTTCGCCCTGAATTCTCGCCTTACAACAACAGCTTATCGTGCGCGAGTATACGTGATGGCCCCATATGAGGTATCAGATGGGAGGCCACGCAGATCACCTGATATGTCGGGATCGAGGTGGTAGAGAGCTCCATCACTCGGTCCTCCGACCGACAGACACCGGTGAAGGCCGATACGACATCGTCTCTCACCGCCGTGAGCAAAGTGCAAGAGCTAATACCGATGTACGATGTCGCACCCTTAGAATTCGAGGTCGAGATCACGCCTTCTCGGGCGCGACATGCCCAAGAGATGAGGGTCGCCCGATTGCCGAAGCCATCGCGAGTTCATCAGCCCTTCAAGATACTCGAGAGGGTAGGCAATCGAGTGTACTCGGGGTTGACTTTTTACCGCCTAGCATGTCGTGTCCACGAGGTATTTCACGCTCCATGCTCCGAGGTATACCCCATCTACTCACGAAGGATCGGGGGAGAGATCGAGGTCGACACCGAGGACCTTCGAGGGAGTGACTAGTGTGCACGGCGGATACCGTAGGATCAAGTCGCGCGACGCAAGACCGCGAGGCCAGCTTTGCGGGTGCTATGGCGCACCGCGGGAGTGGAGGAGTCAACGCGGGAGCGAGGACACGATGCAGCCACCTATCTCTTCGCTAGTGGATGAAGGTGTACATGGTTTAGTCAAGCTTACTACTTAAATGACTACTTTACATGTACTGTGATAAAGGCACGTTGCATATGCATGTGAGTTTGCTAGGATCGTCTCGCACTTTCGGACGAAATTCCTTTTAAGGAGTGGAGAATGTAAGACCCGGTAAAATTCTAATTCTTCTCAAAATTCCGTGAAACTGGCCATTGGGTGAAAATCCAAAATTTTTCTAGATCTCGGATGATCAAACTGACTTTCACCGCTGGAATCGCCCTCGCCGAAATCTACATCACGTCGACTCCGAGACAACAAATTTCCCCACGGCCGAGCAAGACAGTAATACGTGCCAAATCCGCTTTGTAAGAGACATGTGATGCGACAAAAGTCACATACTACACGCATCTACGACACCACGCCGCACGATTAGCTGGTATGACGAAACGAATGACCTGTATCGCGCAGAAAAGTCATTAAAAAATCAAGCATAAATGCGACATTGATGAAATTATTTAAAATAAATGAGAATAAGACGAAAAATGAGAATAGTCATCTTCTCCATTAAAAACACAAAAAAACGGTAGAGGGTCGGAATTTTGTGTAGTAAAGCTGATTTTTGAGGTTTTGCAGAGAGATATAGCTCATTCCTCTTTAGATTTCCGTTGCCGGGACCAGTTTGCTCAACACTGAGCAAGAAGTAAAGCTCTGCTCTACGTACGAGGCCACGCTGCACACCGACGGCGGAGTTCGATTAACTCCAAGAGGTAGGAATCTTTTCCTACTTAGTTTATTCTTCGGGCTAAGAGCCATTTTATGGATGTGAGATTTGTTAAGGTCCGAAGGGGTCGTGGATATCTAGCCTCAAAAGCTTCAACCGAAAGCTGGCAAATCTCTAATTGTGTGGTTGAATGCTGCTAACCTCGAGTGTTTCATTGTTCACCCGAATAGCTTGTGTGATTTTTGGTGCGATTTTTTATGCCGGCTGGCACGATTCAAATGACCGCCAGACTGTTAATTAAATGAGCTAATTTTTGCAGTTATTGATGTGAATTCAAATAACATTTAATCATGCGAACGACCATAATATATACACGCGTTTTTATACATATTAGCATGAGCTCATGGAAATTTAAGATATCGCATTCCATACGCACGCACCCTGCATTATTGTGAAATGAAATAAGTACGACATGAAAATAAAAAGAAAACGGAAATGTTTCAAGAAAAGGAATTTCGACGGAAGATTTTCCTGAGAATCAGGTCGAGATTGTCCAACAATTCACGCCGAGGCTCATTAATCGTTTGCGTTATTCAATAGATTCACTTCTGAGGGTAGTCCAATATATTTACCGAAACTCAGTAGTAAGTTTTCGAGAACAAAAACCTTTTGTTTTGAAAACTCGTGGATTTACCGTGATTCGCTTAAAGCATGTGCGAGGGAGTTTCATGGCGACTCGGCATACAGATCGAAGATTTAGATATTCAACAGTGATCGTTTTATTGCCGATTTGTCATTTCCACGACACGCGCACTAGCATGAGTAACCCAATGAGGGAAATTATCACTACCTAAGCCATTTCACCTTTGTCGACTCGATCACTATTTCAGTACAAGGAGTGTATTAAAGAGATCGACGCCTCACTAGAGGTCGCGCTTTTCTTTAGAAGAAAGCTCAAGCTATGGTTTTGGTATTCGTTTTGTAAAACATGTATTAGAAAATTGTAAATTTTAATATACGTTTGAACTAAGAGCGACTTATTAACTCGAACTATTGTATATAGTTGATGTATTTTAAGTAGTATTTGACAAGAAATGCTGCCATTATTTTACTCGTACGCACCTTTCAGGTGGTCATTGTTAATTGTTGGGATGTTTTGTACTGTAGCCTCCCGTACAGCGAGACTCGCCCGATTTTTCGCGAAGCCGGCGCCGGCTACCCGACTGATCCACGAGCATTCGCGGGTCGACGTCACAACGACACCCCTGGGCTTTGGGGCGTCACAACTTGCACGTAGCTAGGTAAACGTAATACCTAGGGAGCCGGCTCATCCATAAGTTTAGTTTTGATACCAAATTCTTCACACCAGATCAAACTCTGTGCATAATTACCCATGGCTCGTGACTGGGCTTAGGTCATGGTCATTAAAGTATGAGAGCACCACAACTTGGTGTGGCTCGATGTTAGAGTTTAGGTATGTGATTATCTAGGCAAATACGACAGACACATCGTATGCATTTACGCAGGTGATCGTGCGTATAACACTGATTGTGTGTGTTTTATGTGTGATCGTATGCTTGGTGAATAGCATAGAGGAAAATGTTGAACACTAGGTCTAGAATTCTTGGGCAAAAATGGTCCTGCATCAACGAATATATATATATATATATATATATATATATATATATATATATATATATATATATATATATATAGAGTATATATATATATATATATATATATATATATATAATTTTTTTTTTTTTCGGATAATTGCTCCAATTTTTGAACAAAAACAGATTGTGTTTGTGAAATCCTGGAAATTTTTTCCAAGCAGATAAGAAAAGAGTTTGCAATTAAACTCTCAAAGTTTTAGTTGGTAAATTGCAAAGTTTCAAGCTTAACAAGATCTTTAGGAGTAGCAAGGAGGCTACTAGAGATGAAAAAATTGTGTTGAGGAAAATTTTTCGGTTTTATAAGATGTGGAACAACTGAAAAAAAATATTTAAAATAAATATTTTTGGTTCTAATCGAAAATGAAAAATATTTTTTTATGGTCTCCAGTAGGTGAACAACAAAGAAAATAAATAAATGTGGGTGAAAAATAAATAAATAAAATAAAATAAAAATGTGCGTCATTTAAAAAATGAAATAAAATAAAACTCACTTTTTTGGAACCCAAGAATTGCAAACATATATAGCCAGCTGAGAAAGGCTTATGTCTTCCTTCATCTGGAGAGAGAGGTAGAAGGGATTAATGGAGAGCTTGCCGTCCTCAGATTCCTTTCACTCTGAATCATCAACCTCCTCTCTTTGAACTGACTAGTCTTGGAATTTCTGCAAAAAAGTTTTGTCACAACTTCAAGCTCCCAGTCATGAAATGGCTTAGAAAGCAAAAGGGCTCCACTAACCACTTCCCCATGCATATTGCTTTCATACATTAATCCGTGCATCTTTGTCTATGGGGAAAGGAAAGAAGCCAATGGGAGAAGTTCCTCCAAACACGTCGAATACCATCTATTTAAATTTGCTGGTTCCATTGCTGATGGAAAAACAAACTTTGCCCTTCATGCATTTTGTTCTTTAATCACTTTCCACCCATCCACCTAATAATTTGGCCTACATCGCTGAAGTTATTTTTGTATATTTAATGTTTTTTTGTGTATATTTAATGTCTTTTTAGTTTTCAGCAAACTCATTTTACTTGTTCAAAATTTAGGTGTGAATCGAGCCGAGTATTGTGTGCGCCTAGCCAACTCGATTCTTAGCGAGCAGACTCCGAGCCAGCAAGTAGGGACTCACAACTGAAATGGCTCCCCCGACTCGAGCTCGTTCGTGAGTTGCTCGAGCTCGCTCGGTAATTGCTCATTTGTACCAAGCTCGAGCTTGCTCGCTTGGTTAGCTCATGAGCTCGAGAAAGAGCTCGTTTAAAGCTCGTTTAGAGCTCATTTAGAAGGCTCGTTTAAGGCTCGTTTAGAGCTAATATGAAAATGTTTAAAATAAACCTTAAAATATACAAATCCAATATTACATAACCAAACATATATAAAGAAAATGCTCACTAAAATGTACCAATACGTTAACTAAATTAAAAATAAAGATAACAAAGCTCAATTAACTCGACAAGCTCAAGAGTTAAAATATTTATCTTGTTCATTTGTAGGAAAATTTTGTTGTGCATCAAGTCTTCTCCATGATATCCACCAGCTCAAAAAAAATTTTAAAAAAAGAGAGAGATTATGCAGCTTATAAAACAAACAAATTCGACATATGAAAAAAAACTTTCTTACGCAACATATCCAACAAATCCTCTTGTTCATTATGCAAAAATTAAAAAGATAAGCAGCCCTATGTTCATTATGCAACATATCAGATTTTTAAATGACAATTTTACTACAAAATTTTACTTCTCTCATTTATATGAATATTGGTAATGCTTCATAAAAAAACTATATAAAATATAGTAAAAGAAAAACAAAGAGAGGAGGTATAAATTATAAATTAATTAATATTTTAATAAGATTTTTTCCAAATTTATATATGTACTCTTACAAGAATAATTTTATAATTTATATATTTTATTTAAATTTGATGATAAAGATAATATAATTCATTTTATTTTAGCTTAAATCTATATGATTTCTAATTATAAAAGTTTAAAATTTAAAATACAAACTCAAATAATTTTCTATTGGTTTTAATTTGTTCAAAATAAAACAAGACTATTTATGTCATTATATAAAACATATGTCCTTTATCCAAAAGTTTTCCCTTTATTTGTAATTTTTATATATATAATAGATCATATTTATTTAATATTACTTAAATTATATTATGATGTTCTCTATAGTTTTTTAAGTATATACATTCTCTTGTTAATAACCACCTTAGACAATAAAAACATTCTCATATTAAGGTGATAAAACTAAGTAATATAAAAGTAGTTAAAATTTCAAAATTGCTTAAAATTTAAAAAGAAATTATACATATTTAATACCACAACATAATACTAATACTTACATGTAATAGATATCAACGAGCCTTGTTCACTCATTTAACGAAAGCCAGTAAACGAGTTGCTTCACGATCTTACTTAACGAGTCTGTAGAAAGATATCATGAAATTGCTCACGAAATTCACTCACGAAACACATATCTACGAGCTATTCACGGTACTCGCTTCACGGAAACATGTTCATTTGAGCCTGTTTCCACGAGGCTGTTCTCACGAACGTTAACTAGCTTTTGCTCACGAGCCTATTTACGAGCCGGGATTAGCCGAGCTTTTGTGTCAAAGTTCCTGGGCCATGAACTTTACGAGCCTCAGTAATTACAGTTTGAGCTCCCATTGCTTAACTTAATAAACTAGCTCGAGCTAGTTTAATCCACCCGAAAGCCGGAAAGCAAATTTCGCCTTAAGCATGCCCTCTAGTCCAGCCCACCTACCTAAAATCTATCCAATTTCCTTAGGTCCAAACCAGTCCATTTTTTCTAACCCATCTATTTTAGGTTTAGCCCACCTACCTTAAGCCTAACCCTTTTTCTTATGCCTAAACCAGCCTACTTTTTTTAACTCATCAAACTTAGACTCAGCCCACCTACCTTAAGCTCAGCCTTATTTGTTGTAATTCAAATTCTTCACTCCATTTTTAACCCATCTATCCTAGCCCAACCCATTTACCTTAGCCACGCTCTATCTGGCTTCGATCCAACCCACGCCACATAGCACATACCTTCAAAATGAAATTTCACGCAAATACAATAATTGAACTCATAATTTGCATTGTAAGTAAAAACTTTAAACCACTGGCCTACATCTCTTTGCTCTCAAACTTGCCAACAATATTTCTAACACCCTCAATTTTCATCAATTTTAACTTTCTTTAATACTAACTTTCAAATAAATATTATTATTATTATTATTATTGTTTTAACGTTCGCTTTATTACTTTTGTTATCTAAAAAAATCATTTTCTTTAATTTCAAATTTAAAAAAAATTATTTTCCTTAATTACTAAATTAAATTATTTTCCTTAATTTTGAAAAAATTCAAAAAAATCATTTTCTTTATTTTCAAATTTTCAAAAATCACTTTATTTTATTTAAAAAATATAAAATTTATGATCTTTATGTTTAAAATTTTATTTAAAATTCAAAATTCAATTTTTTAAATTTTACAAATCAAATATTCTTTTCAAATATCCAAACTTAAACACTTTCTTTCCAAAGTGACATTTTTTTTCTAATTAAATTTCATTTTTCAAATTTTCGATTTTTTAACTTAATTTATTTTAAAATATTTTTATGATAATTATCCATTAATATAATGTTTTAGGGTGGTTATATTTGAAATGCTCTTAGTTTTCTATAAGTATTTGAAAAGAATAATTTATAAAGTATTTTTCTAAAAAATAAAATAAAATAAATAATTTTTCATATTTTTAAAGGTATTTTATAAAATTTATCAAATACCTCAGATGAAAAGAATCAAATTTAAACACTTTCTACAAACACTACCATCCAAATTTAATATTTATTTATAAATTATTTAAGTGTCTTTAACATTATATATATTTGTTATTAAAAAAAAATTATATATGTTTTAATGTTTTAAGTGTTTATAAATTTAATATTATACAATTTCGAAAACCTAACTCCTTTTTTTTTTCCTATACTAGTTTTTTTCCTTATAACGTGAGGAGATTTTTTTTTTTTTGGCCTCTTGCTATAAAATCACCCTCCTATACATTTTTCCACCATTTTCTATTTTAATGTTGATTATTCTATAAGATCTAGGTTTTCCATTTTTTCATGCTTTTGGGCTTTCTATTTTAGCTTTTGACATGTGGTTATTTGTCTTTATGCAAGTGCCATGGTCATCGTTTTACCAACGCTTGCTTATTTGTCAGAATAATTGAATTTCTTATTTATATTTTCACTACGATTAGATTTGAAGAAAATATATCTGATCAACGACAAAAATCAAATCAATAAATTCACAATATATTGTTTAAACTCAAATTATATATCAGGAATACAATAGTAATATCATATATGTAGGTTCAACTATCAAATTTATAGCTTTTGAGCTAATTCACTATGCTATTATTCTGGATGTTGTTTCATCCCTTATGATTTTTAAAGATTTATACTACGTTTTAATGATGTACAATAAAATTATTTTTCTTACAAAAGTGTTTATAATTTAATTGAACATTCATATTTTAGAAAATATAAATAAAAATACTTTTTAAAAGAAGTATGCTTTTAGAAATTACGAATCTAATTTAAAATATATTTTAAAAATAATTTCTTAAAAACATTTTTTCTTATAAAATCAATTTATATATATATATATATATATATATATATATATATATATATATATATATATATATATATATATATATATATATATATTATATTTTCCCTAAAATGTAAAAAAATATAAGAGCCTAAATAAATAAAGAGATAAAACTAAAATAAGGATCAAAATATAAACAAATCTGCACCAGAACGGAAATAGTCAAGCCAATTCCAAACATAAAACTTCAATAAAAAAAAACTCACGAAAACTTAACCACTTCAAAAGGGGAAAAAGCCTAGTTACACTACATAAAACATAGCCCATGTACAAATAAGAGAAAATACGGTCATATACTCATCTCATGAAAGCTTACATATTTTAATTTTTGATTTCAAAAATTTAAATTTTTTCAAACCTATTTTTTTTTTTTTTTAAATTTGGGCCCTCAATATATTTCCGGGACAAGGAGCATGCCTCTCACACCCAACCACAGTGATATATCCGCTTGTATACTTATGTCCTCACAAAACTTTAAACTGCCTATACAAGGTTATTTAAAGATACATATAAATAAGTTAGAATCGCCATCGTTATATCCTGCAAATAAATTTACCAACAGACAAACACCCCATACGGGGCTCAAACTGAATGCGACTATCACATTAAGTGATCGACTTTAATACCATTGCGCCACACTCAACTCAACCATAGCAAATATCATTTACCTTCGCCTGCCGAAATATTACCAATTTAAAAACTCGCTTTTTTTTAGGTTGAGATGAAATTATAATTATATAGTATAAGAAACTTTCTTTCCTTATTCAATATGGAATGTGACTAACCTAGTCCCTTATCTATACCCCACCCAATCTTTAACCACTTAACCATACCTCATTGGATGTAGGAAAGCACTTATATGTAACTAAAAAAATACTTCCGGTTAAAAACGCTACTACAAGAAAGATTATAGCGCGTAATCTCAAACTATTAAACGAAGCAATGTCACAAAAATCTTCAAAGCATGTAACAAGGATATTCTCGTTCAAAATATATTTCTTTTTACTTAAGTTATTTTATTTTATATCTCAAAAAAAGTTATTTTATTTTAATAAAACAGACTATTTTATAACTCAATCTGATAAAAAATCATAAATTGTTGTATTTAAAAGAGTGCATAATAAATGGCCTTGAGGTCTTGCTCAAGTAGTAACATAAATGAATATATGAGGGTACCGGAGTTCTTATAAAAATAACATACTATAATAATACAATGTAAAGTAAATAAATATATAATAAAAAACCCATAAAATAAATTTTATATTTACGAATCTGTGTCCAACAAACAGCAAACTCGTAAAATCTTTGAGGTAAAATTAAGATATTTATCAAAGACAAATATCGTTTAGCAAAAGCCAATAGCCTTCAGAGCGGACTTTTTTGGTATGTCACATACACATGTTACAGATGCAGTCAACATTTCCGGTCATTTATTATTTTTTATTAAGCTTTTAAGCCTATTGAAATTTCGGCACTGGTGAGTAAATGTTTATTATATTTGCTAGTAATTTTGATTTTATAATGAATAGTGTATATAATCATAATTGCGATATTAAAATTTTGTAACTACATCTTTGATCTTTCTCCCTCATATTAGGGTGAACAAATATTGGGGGCCCGTCGGAGAAATGGTGAATGTCATAAATACCATCAACATTCCGGCGGGGTGATGCCACACAGGGTATATGAGTAATTTGGTAGAAGAAACCACCGTTAAGTTGAATGAGAAAAGTACTAAAGTACCTCAGGATGATACGTGGCATCTGGGTACCGTCTGATTTTCCTCTTCGCACCAGCAAGTACGTACAGAAAATCATTATTTATACCGATTTTCAGAAATTTGGTAAGACCCCGACCTCGAACCTCTTTAACCTCTCTGTCTCTCGTCGTAGCGGAGGGGAGGGGAGGAGGAGACGCCGGTGCTCCATCATCAGCGGCCTACGTTCTCCGCCGGCCGGGGATACCGGATAGCGAGACAACCGAGCGTAATCGGCTTCTTTGTTTTGTTTTATTCAGTTGATTTTTGTTGTTGTAGTAGTAGCAATGCCAGCACAGAAGCGAGCTGATGCCATGGAGGTGATCCTCCGCAGCGTCACCACGGAAACCACCATGAGCCGCCGGAAGATGGGGGCGGATACGGTACGTATCTTCAACTATACCCTCCAAGAAGCCCAGGATTTCGGCCGCTCGTAGCAGTTTGGTTTTCAGTTGTTTGGTGGAATTTGACTATTTCGAGTCTCTTTTCTGTTTCCCAGAATCTGATCGAAGCCCTTCGTGGAGTAACGGGGAGAAGGACGAGTACGTTGTTTCGTGTTTTTCTTTCTACTTCCCGTTCCGATTCGCTTATTACCGTTTGATCTTCTATGAATCGAATATTATTCTTTGTCGAGAACATGTTTTTCAGGCGTGATGCCGGTACGGCTTGAGATCTGCATGCTGGGTTTGGTGGAACTGTTTGTTCACGTATTTTACAGCATTTTTTGAAGAGATGGTTTGTGGGTTAGTCGTATCTGAGCCTGTTGAATTGCCAATTTCTGATTTCTTTTTTGCTCGTCTTCTATTTTCTGTTATGGAGTTCCTCTGTTGTGGTTGAGGATGTTCATTTTTGACAGAGGTTGGCGGAGTCTTCATCTGGATTCGTGGGCTCTGGACGATTGCTTCGTGAATTTGATCCTAAGCATTCAAGTTTTAGGAATGAGATTTTAGTTGGGTATAACCTTCGTTGTGGTTTGACATTTTGATTTGCATTTATGGCTGAAATCGCACATTATGCTGATCGGAGATTGTTTGACCAGCTCAATTTTTGTGTTTCCTAACTTGCATATTCCTTAGAATATAAAATACGAAGGTTGGATTCCGAATTCTCCGAGTATATATAAGTTGCTTAGTAATTACAAGCTATTTGGGTAGTTACTTGCTGCCAGAGTAGCTTACAACAGCCAAGTCGGCCGTTATTACATCAAGCTGAAATATTTGAGCTGAGAGAATTGCTATTATAGTATCCTTTTCCTCTTCTTATGCAATAATGTTCCATTTTAGTTTCTGGAGAAGACCATTTCACTGTGTTTTACTATCTTTTATGAATTCAATTTGGATTGTTGTTGAGATGGTTTTTCCTGTCTTCCTGGGTACCTTTTGGTAAACTTGTGGGCCATAATTTTGCAATTCAATTTTTTATGCGTCTCATAAGTGATTTAGCTATGAAGAATAATAGGGGATTTCCCTGGATATGCATTGTTTACTGGATTGTCTAAGCACTTCTTGATGCACACTTGAAAACTTACAGAAACTTTGGTGTTGGAAACTGAATAAAGGGAAATTTCCTGTAATGACTATGATTAAGGAATGCAGTCTTTCGTTAATCTTGTTAGTAGATGTTGATATGGCTCCATAAATGCATGTTATGGGCTTAGACACCAAATGTCATTTTTGGCAAAGCCCCACTCTGGTGATATGCCAGTTGGCTTTTGAGGGAAGCCCTTTGTTCTCCCTGAATTTGTTTGTTGGAAGCTTCAAAATTTGGTATGTGCTTCCATTTTTCTCAGTGTGTACAAATAAACTGATGGAGGTCAGAAGTTTAAGAGAAACTAGGTAGCCCAATGGATTGCAATAGTTTTTCTTTATTTTTTTTTCCTTTGTCATGGTTGCTGTAGATTTTTTCTGTTCATGTACCCATCAGTGATTCTGTTCACCAATATGTTGTACCTCAAGACAAAAGAGGTTGTACATGAAGGCATACAATTAATGGAAAACCTTTCAGCTGATAATTGATAATATAATATGCTAACGTGTTTTGTTTTGGTGTTTTCTTCTAGATTTGTTGTAGTAAAATTGGCAGAGATACGCAAGGAAGTGCAGTGCCCAATTTGCCTTGGTATGGTTTCCTCACTTGTAATTGGAAAGAAAGTTTAAATCAGACTTAGTTGGCAGGATTTCCATCTGCCTAAGACAGAAAGGGATTCATCTTTTGCTGGCAGAAAGATATTAGTATACTGAAGTGAAGATTTGATCAGGTGAGAACTAAAATATTAATATATATGATTTACATAAACAGGTGGATTTATCATTTTTAGCTGAGATGTGCATTGTTTACTAGGTCATCTGCCAGAAACTGCAAGATTTATGATTGCTCATTATTTGAAAGAATTTGTTGAGGGCTAAGATATCGCCTGCATTGTATCTGTAGGAGATATCCATAGGCATTATTTTCTGATAATTAGAGTCTCTTATTTTATTCTCACTAAAACATAACAGGCTGGGAAAAGTATTGAGATTTCTGTAGCTGTGATTTAGTTTCCATGATAGAGTTCTTCACAAGATACATATCCTCGTCATGCTTCAAGCAACTAGCATAAATGCTACCCTTTGTTGTCAATGCATTTCATATTCAGACAATTTTATCTATCTTCATGAGATTATTGTAGAGCTCAGAAGATAGGAAGTTTTCTGGTGGGATCTTAATTTTCATTTTCCATTTCCATAAATGGTCCATGGAATAAAATGTTGGTAAAATTTCAAATTAGAGATATTAGTATGGCATGATGAATTGAGTTCTTAACTCTTCATCCTGTTCAAGACAACTAAGTAAAACTCATATCCTTGTTTTATTTATGGATGTAATTTCTACCTATTTTGGATATGGAGTGATTAACTGAGTTCTTTTGTTCATTGTTTTGAATTACTCCCTAGTTATAAGCTTATAGCTATCAAAATGTTAGTCAAACATGTTACGAATTTTGATTCATAAAATGCTGAGTCAATTTTCCCATTGTATCTATAATTTCATGCCTCTGTTTGGCCTTCTGTGTAGTATCAGCATTCTATGCCACAAAACCGATTACCACCAGCGGCTAGGATCACCTGGAAGACTTTGAACAGTACGGAATGCTTGCATCGTTTCTGCAGGAATGCATTGACAAATCCATGCGAATGGGGTATGTCATCCAACTCTTGTTGATACAGTGAAGGTTAAAAATAAATGTTCTTATCAGGTTTGGTTTTTGGATGCCTTTTTACTTGTTTTTATCTATCACGGCCCTCGACTGCAGTAACAACGAGTGGCGTCCTGCATGCTTCGGCACACATTGTGCTAGCCGTCAGTTCTTGGAGAGATGATCCGGAACTATGATGCTCTGATAGCAGCTTTATATCCAGATATTGATAAGTATGAGCAGGAGGTATAGTAGACCAATTCAATGCCATCTCAGATTGGAAAAGTAAATAGTATATATTTTTTCTTGTTGAGTGCTAGCTGCTAAATATCAGGTTGGTGGCAGAACCCATTTTCATGAAGAGGAGAAAACCTGTAATAGGCAGGTTGGGTGTTTTCATATTTGATGCTAATCAGAAAAAAGAATGTTGTCATATTTATATATAAGCCATACTTTTTGTTTTTTTTTTTATTTTAATGATTCCTGCATAAAAGTCATCATTAAAGGTATTATGCAGTACCAGATTGCCAGTCCTTGTCAGAAAAATGAATTGCACGCCCCTCCAGTGGTTGTCAATCCTAAGGAATTGGATGTCTATGTTGTAGGGTATAGATCTATTGTTGTATAGGATGCTTTTGGCTTATATTCCTATATGCCATGATAATTGTAGACTGTTAGGATAATCTAATGGTTAGTGGTTACAGAGCTGTCAGCAGACTCTTTGTCTGTGAGGCTTCCCCAAAATTTTTAGAGTCGGATTATGCATACATCTCTGTTCCTTCACACTCTTTTTCTTTCTTATGGATTAGATCCAGTTTCTATTGCTCCAGACTTCAAGACAATCAGAAGCACTTTGGCAGCCGAAAAGGACAACAGCAAAAAGCCACTGGGCCCACCATTTACAAGGAGATCCCAAGGTAGTTATCGACGGGGGAGGAGGAACTATCGAGCTGTTGGATCTCAAGGATCTGAGGATGATGAGGATGCAAAATGGTAATGATGGAGGCAAAGATTCATCTTCTACGATGACCAATCTGCAGAAGTACTCTAAGCCAAAAAGAAGCAGGAGGTGGGAGGAGTCTGGTTTTCCCCCAGCCTCCTCAGGAGCTGCCAATGCAGATGGAGGGGGTGATGAAATGATTCAGGAACCAAACAGAGATGCCATGGCATCTGCAGGGCTTGTTGGCAACCTGTAGTTACTTGCATGGGCAAAGGTGGGTATGCGAAGTCACACTCGATATGGCAGTGTGAGCGGTGGTAACGGTAAGAATGCAAGGAGCAGCCGCCTCTCTAAGTTGGTAGATTATCTCCGGAACTTGGAGCAAAATGACAATGAGGTAGGTAATAATAACATAGTACAGTTTTTCGGTTGTGATCTCATGGGCTCCACTCCATTGTCATAAGGAATCACGAATCTGATATAAGGCTGCAAATCATCATAATTTGATCGATGGGATTCCAAAATAACTTCAACTATTGAATGGAGCCAAATATTTGAATCAATGGCCTCCTCATGACAGCTCAGTTTATAAGAGATTACCCATACATAAATATTTCAAATTTATTATAATCATTATCATTACATAAGATACCATCCTCTAACATGATTGGGAGACATGTTGTGTTATTTCAGTTGGATATCCATCTCATGCTGGTTCCACTAGATGAACAAAGAATACCAAGTCTGCAGACGCCATCTGCAGGCCCACTTTGTCTGTTGACACCTCTGCCAGGTGAAACCAATCTCCTCACCCTAACTTTGCAGCTTTTTCTTCATGTTTCTGCGGATTTTTCTTCGTCACGTCACCTCACCAACATTGGTGCTTGATGGTACGTTGCTGCTCAGACTCCATTGCTAGCAGATGAAGTATGAGATATTGGGTATAAAAGAGCAACTTCCCAAGCTAAAGCCTTCGGACTTAGCACCACTGGATCCAACCCAATGATAGGCCACAAATTTTAGAGGCAAGAAACTTGGCAGGACTTAAGACCATGTGCAATTCCAACCAGGGTCATCTGGTAAACCCCTCTCCAAAGTTTTGACATTTAATTTTTGTTTAAATCTGATATGCGCAATTAATTCTTTCCTTAGTTATTTTTCCAGCTTCTTGCTTATCGGAAGAAGCTGTCGCTACTAGGGAGCTCTGGGGAATGCAGTTGTTAGTCATGTAAGGGAGACAGGTCGTGTGTAAAAGGAATGTGGATAGGTAAAAAAGCTATATTCATAGTGGGATCTTAGGAAGGTATAGCTGTTCAGGTTCTTCATTTGTAACTTTCTTTGTTATTTTATGGAATGTTCTTGAAATCTTGTCCATATAAAAATGCAGTTATATACACATTGCAGAAATGCTGTGATGTTTGATTTGTGTTTAAGGGCATTCCACAATTTCATTTGATGATCAATGGTTTTTGTTTTTGAAACGTTTCGAAGTCATTATTTACTGGGTGAAGTCATTAATGTCATTTATGTCTTCAAATGGGAATTTTTAATTGTATATTTTTATTATATTATTGAAAATGGCACTTGATTATGATTTGAACTTAGGTCCTTTTTTGTGATGATCTGAAACTTAAACCTTTTCATTGGTTTTGAAACTTAGGTCTTTTTTTTTTTATGGTAATAGTGCACCTCAAAATAATTGTCTTTTATTTCTTGAACAAAGTCACGTGATGAGGTGCTGTGGACACCCGCCCACTGACTTATATGACCCACTCACCAATTGACTCTCCTTGCTCTTATCTTCGTTTTTACTCTATCCATTAATCAGGACCCACATGTTTATTTAAATCTCAACAAGATAAGTTTTAACTGTTTAAGTGGTTGAGTCGATTAATAAAAAGGAGCATACACAAACCATTTCTTTATTATTATCATTAATAATAACAACAATACTAATAATAAAAAAAAGCATACTCATCCCCAACCACTGTTCACGATAGATACGAAGTTAAACAACCACCCTATAGAGTTTGTCTCAACCGTGTGAGCGCTCCACACCATAACAAAACTCAACTCTGAAGCTTACTTAGCTCACACTCCTAACTAGAACACGTAATCACTACACCACTGAAGTGGTGGTGACACGTAGCAGACACTGGGAAAGCAAAAAAAAACAATATGTACATGCAACCCCCCGTACCGGTAACCACCGACGCCGCCGCCGCCGCCAGCCTTAGTGGTGGTGTTGGTTCTGCATTTCACTGTAAAGCCTGCGATCCGCACAACACATCTAATCAGTACAGGCAGCAAATATAAAAGTCAGTGACCTGATCCAAGCCGTTGGATCGGATCATGATATGTAATAACGATTAAATCACTTAATTAACAAGAAGAAAAAGTCATCAGATCCAACGGCTCCTAAGACTTGAAGCAATCTATGTTAACATAGCATGCGTTGCATGCATGGGTCATGGGTGTTCTTGTTCCCCCACGCAACACAAGCCAAGAACTGCTCGTGTCAGTCCCCGTTTGGTTGGTGAGAAAAGGGAAGGGAAGAAAGAAATTCAAGGGATCTTTCATCCTTCCGTTTTCTAGGGTAGAGAAAGGGATAATGAAGAGAGAGAGGTAGGAGGGAGGGTACCAGTCGTAAACAGTGGGAGTGGGAGTGTCCTTCTTGGTAGGCTTGTCGGCGAGTCGAGAGCCCATGCCCTGGTGGCGAGGTTGCTACCTGGTGAACACGCTCCTCCAGACGCTGTCCACGAGCCGACGTCGGGAGTGGTGGGAGTCATCGTGCCGCTGAGTTCCAGGGCTACTTCCCGGCGCATCGACATCGACCTCTGGTACTTGCTGCTGCTGCTGCTTTCTCCTTCATCTATCACCAAAAAACAAATTAACAACAATTAATTAACCATCACCCAGAACTAGAAGCGGAATAAATAAATAAATATTAAAATTAAGAGGCATATATGTATCACCAGTTTTGACAGTCAAGGGCTTGGTGGTGAGCTTCCTGAGCTTGCCCAGACCGCGATCAGGCTGAGGCCCAGCCAAAACATCATCCCATAGCTTCTCAAGCAAAACCATCTTTACTCTCTCTTTCTCTTTCTCTCTCAATCTTCTCTCAATAAAAACTATGGCCCGGGGTCTCTGGCTTATATGCAGAAGTTGGTGCTCTAATTATATCCAACATTGGATATGTCCAGCCCAGTTTTTTATGCTTCCAAACATAATTAATTTTGGTCTATATATATATATATGGTTAAAAAAAATAAAATAACTTTTAATTTATTTTATGAATCCATCATTTTTCATGTTTTTTTTATTAAATAATCTATTTTGGGACAAAAATCTTCTTCTTCATTTCCTTATTTATACATTTAAATTGTATCTTATAACAAGAAAACAAAATGAATATTTTTTTTATTAAAATCAAGTAAAAATTTGAGAAAGAGCCGAAATTTTAAAATTTGAATTGGAAAGGACATGTGTAAGCAAATGAGCCAAAAGAAATAGAAGAAAGTGGAGATAGGGAAAGCAGAGTGGAATAGGAAACAAGGAGACAGAGAGATGAGGTGGGCAGATAAGGATAAGACTGACTGCAAAAGGGGGACCCCCACCCTGACCCTGAGATATTATCTCGAATGCAAAAGATGAAAGAGAGATGAAGGGTTGCTTTACAAACTCTTTCTTCTCCCCCTCTCTCCGATTCTTTGTCCTATTCTCTAGATCAATATGGGGCCCACCGCAATTATATGAAATGGGCTTCTGTGTCCCACACGTGGATCCCACGCCTTTGATTTCTTCTTTCTTTGTACTATTTCTATAGCATTTTAGTTCACTGTCAGGATCTCTTCAACCACTAATGCCTCGGACTGTGCCAAATATATTGTGGCAGGAGACCCATTTAGTGCTTTTGACTGTCATAGAAATGGAGAAATCAATCATCTATTCAGTAAGAATCAATCTTCGTTTGAAATATATTCTTTAATATATATAATATTAAGATCATCGTTATTTTATTTTTTTATAACTATTTATTATTATTTTTTAAATATAAAAATTTAAAATTCTTATTTTATCTCTAACCTTTTTATCATCAGGCTTAAGTAATTTTAATTAATAATTTAAAATATTATATAAAAGTTATGTATTAAAAATTCAAAAAATTATTTCCAATTGTGTTTTGGAATTTTTTTTATTTACCTTGTGAGAAAATATATTAATATTTTATTTATCATTAAATTTATAATCTTGATAAAATATTTTATAAAAACATTTATATAAAATTAAGAAAATATATATTTTTTAAATTGTTACATAAAAACTAAAAAGATGTTTAATCACGGTCTTAAAATTTGAAAAATACTTTAAAAATTATTTATATATTAAAAATAATTTTAATTTTTAATATTTTATTTTTAATCATATAACCATAATTATTTTTTTAAAATACTTTAAAATGAAAACGGTAGAGAATAATTAAAATATTTTATTATCAATTTATTTATTTATTCTAAATTTAGTATTATCAAATAATGGAATAAAAAATCAACAATCATTCTCATATAAAATTGTTAAACTAATCAAAACACTAAGAATTGAATCAAATTATTGATCATATTCTTGAGAAAATTTTAGGAATGAAAATAAATTCAATATCTGGTTCCTTATTCCAATATACCTAAATACCTAGTGGAGAGATTCCTACGCTGCGACGCCAGATACTAATATATTTTCACAATTTGCGAGTGCCATTCAACCGTGTACTGTTTAATTGGGTTGATAAATCATAAATCTAACATTCAATGTATGTGACCCTGATTTTTTTTTTTTTTGTTGGATGTCTTCTTCGAGTGTTCTAATCTGAAAGAGACGTTTCAATAATAAGAACCTACACCTACTAAGAGTGACTGATAATCATTTGTAATTTTCTGTAGTTATGTACATCAAAAATAATAAGAGTGTATATATAAATTATACATCAATATTACTATACTTAGGGGTTGCAATTTGGGTGGGTTAAACTTTAACCCAATTTAGTCCAACTTAATGCTTCGAGGGATTTAGGCACCTTTTTATAATTTGATTTGGCTTTTAATTCAAAATCAATTGATGAATTGAGTCGTGGCTTTGGGTCACTGATCGCTTAACACAACCAACTTTATCCAAGTATATATATATATATATATATATATATATATATATATATATATATATATATACAACCAACCTATACTTTTTATAATTTGATTTGGCTTTGATTCAATTTTTATCATCTGATGAATTGAAATGGGTTGAAATAAATCATCTTGGCTATTTAACCAACTCTAACCCAAGTATATATATATATATATATTATTAGAGTAGCTATAAAAAAATTTATTTTTACCATTTTGACACTTCCTTTATCAGAAGCCTCATAGCGACTTTTCTCGGAAGCACTCATCAAGCCAGAATAACATTAACTCGCTTTGTATACTGTAAACAAACAAGTAAAACAGCGGGCAAGTGCGCTCCGCCGCCTCCCGATGCCCAAGTCGTGTCGTGGAATCGCAGAAATGAAAGAGCTTAGTCTTTTCCAAGAAAGAGCCGTCAGACCTTCCTTAGTTAGATTCCTCCTTCTTATGGAGGAGGAGATCCTACTTTTCATAAAGGAGCGATTTCCTTCCAAACTAAGGGAAAGAGGGCGTTCTTTACGCCGCTACGACTGCTCTTCCTTTTCATGACCAAGTCGGCCAGAACTCAGGCCCTAAAGCAATGCTTCTGACCATCTCCAAAACTAAGTATGTGCGCTGGGGCGCCTTTAAATGAGAGATCACCAGTAATCATTAGCCACCGTCTTCTTAGAGACATTCCACATGAGATAAGTCTGCTGTTGCATCCCGTAGTCCCACTCTGAGTCATCGCACCAAATTTAATACGTGACGTACTATGCCAACCTACAAAACAAAACCAAGAAGTAATGCAGAGCTTCCTCCGTCACCCTTCTCGACGCCGCTTAGATCCCCGTCGTCTTCTTCATGATTTGCAGTTTTGAACATTTCGTCTCGTACCTTGGTCTCACATGTCATGGCTTCCTTTTATCAAGGAGGGAAGGGATTCACCTTTCGTGGCAGGGATGATTTCCCTTCCAAATCTAAGGAGTATAGAAGATATCTCCTGGACTGAAAGTCCAATTCTTCCTTTTAGACGGAGAGGAGAGAACGTGTACAAATATCTCACGGAGACTAATTCTTCCTTTTGGGACTAAGATAGAGAGAAAGTGGTGGCTTCGAATGCAGACTCGAAGGGGTTTATCCATTCAATTCACGGCAAGGCATGGGATGGTGTATCTTCTCCGGGGAAAAATTTATTCATCAACCCTCGTTGATATGTTCTTCGGAAAATGGCATCCGAGGAGGCCGACTTTTCTCACATAGAGGGTATCCGGACCGTACTGCTTAGGGCTTCATGGCTTGACAGATGGATCGCCCAACCATGGTCTCTACCGAAAAGGGCCCGCTACCTGGCCTCTAATCGGAAGCGCGGGCCCGCGAACTGAGCTCGAAATATGGGCCCAAGGCGCATCGTGGCCCCATTTTTCCCGGGCTGGGAGGGCGAATGTCCCGACCGAAAAAGAGGACGCGCTTTGATCACATATCATGCGAATAAAGAGAATCAATGTCGCTAATTTCAAATGCCAATTTTCTAACTTTTTGAAAACGCATTAAATGCCATCGGCCGCTGAGTTGGATCTTTGAGGACTCCAGGTCGCTATAGCGCTGTAGGTGACGAGGTTCGCCGTCCCACCTGGTTACCCAGCACGCTCCTCCGTACAGAAGGATAATTGAACATTGCCGGTGAATCAAAATCAGATTTAATGAAGGATGATTGTGATCGATTATTTTAGTGTGCTTTCTAAGCATGAATCGGGCCAGAGAATTCATGGTTCGGAGCTAGCCCACCGCTCGGTGGCCGTGGTTCTAAAACTTGAATGGAACCTTCGCATCCGAGGACAATTTCTATGCGTCAGAATGGCTCCCGATTCCTAAAACTGAGGCAAAGGTGGTTATCCTAGTAAGGCCCTGTGACGAGACTCCCGGGCTCTCCCGACCTACCGTTTTATATATTAACCGATCGCAAACATTTCCTGTGTGTGTGTAGGATCAGCAATGGGCCAAATTTAGATTCATACATATGACTTACGCCAAGAACTAATTGGGTGGATTACCTGATGACAAAAAATGGAGAGGTAGGTTTTCAATGAGGGAAAGGGACTGAAGAAAGGAGTAGCCAGGTCTAAGCTCCTTCTAAGTCTCCAGACCGCATCCATACTATAGGTGTCAATTTGTCGAACTGGCCATCCACCTTCGAAGTCCCTGATGGACTCACATCCCGTTTCAAGATGGATCGAGCGAAATACGTTTCCCTTCATCGAACTGAGCACAACACGAGTGACGAATGCAACCTTACACTACGAATGAGTTTAGAGACCCTCTTAGGAGTTTATGGAACCAAGTTAAGATTCGACCTTCAAAGAAGCAAATACTTTGCATGAATGATCGCTCCTGCATTAAGGATCATCATCGTTAAAGTGCAACATATGATCATACGACCGTAGGAGCCATCGTACATAAAGAAAGGGTGGAAATGACAACCAAGCAGGAGGCTCATAGTCCAAAATATATCGCCTGGGTGGGAAGATAGCTCGCCATACGCCCCCGGTCAGGGGATAAATGTTGCACGCAGCGTGAGGTGCCTCAAACGGCATCGCTTCATGGAAACCTAGCGCCCGAACCGCAGATATATATTCCGCGCCAATTCCACCGGGCCATCTTTGCTGGCTTCCTTCGCATCTCGGCAGTATAACACTAATAAACTCGACCGATCGCGAGGAGGTCTCTTCGATTCGGCCTACATTATCTCCGAGGTAGTGAACGACGAAGCTGGAGTCACGTCTCAAGAGAAATTGGGTTATCTGGGTCGATGATCGTGGTTAAGTAGGGCGGCCTTGCCCTTTTGTCTCGCCGGGTTAGGGGTACAGTGCTCAGCCATTTATGGGTTTTCAATTCGTTGGTCTCCAAGCGCCCGTAGGCGCCATTCTCCCCGCAAACGATTTGCATACCCACGCACTGGCCATCCGGTCTCGCATGCTCTTCCCGCTTAGCCTCTATTTCGACGGGCTGAGTAAAACAGTCTTCGGCGGGCTGATTCGCTAGGTTGCTAGACATGGTGACAAACTCTAACGATCCACGGACAGGCCAGAATCACCAAAACCTCGTGGTAACCCGGGAGATCACCTGGGAGCGGGTTCGCGTGATCGTCTTGCAGATTTCCGCTATGCTGCTCCCATGTATCGCACCAATTGTAGTCTGCGGAATTCTCTGAGTCACTGGACCGTCGGAACATGCATCAATCTATGCCAACCTCGTGAAATGTAAAACCAAGAAAGCGATGCAGGGAGAAGCTCCTCCGTCACCTCTCCGATGCCTGCCAGATTCCTACCATTCTTCAAAGATCGAGAGTTCAACCTGCTCAGACCTTATTCCGTGTCGTGGGCTTCCTTTTATCAAGGGAGGAAGGGATCCACTCTTCTTGGTAAGGATGATTTCCTTCCAAACTGGGGCGAGGCGCACAGATATCTCGCTGACTGAGCCCAATTCTCCTTTAGACGAGAGAGGAGAGAACTGGGCACATATCTCCTGGGCGAGGGAGACTAATTTCATTTGTACTTTAAGAGAGGGAGAGAAAGTGGGGCGATTCGACGCAGACTCGGGCGTTCATTCCATCTTGAATTCATGGCAAGGCATGGATGGTGTATTCTTCTCCCGGGGAGAGACTATTCATCAACCCCGCGATAAAGCCTTCTCCAAAACGGTATCCGGGAACAAATGAATTCTTCTTTCACATAGAGGGTATTCTGCATCTGGCCCTAGTTAGGCTTCATAATAACCGGACAGGATGGACCGGCCCAACCATGGCCTCTAGTCGAAAGGGGCTCGCTTAGCCAGAGGTGTGGGCTTCGCTGGCGCCCATGGCGTCACACATCCCACCACCAAATTGAAGGTGATACTTCACCGCAGTGTAAAGCGTGTTCGGGCCTCGTGAACGGTGAGCCGGCTCGTGCCCTGCACTCCACAATGCCCCATTTTTTCCTGCATTGGGAGGTCACTTTCTCCTACCGAAAAGAGAACGTGCTTAGACCGCTCGCTCGGGGAATGTTGAATTGCCACGCCGGTATGTTCCACGTGCACATTACCAAGGAATTTTCTATATTTGGTGTCACATTTGATGCAGCTATTTGGGGTTCCCTTAAAGCTTGAGGTCTCTATAAAAGGCTTGTAGGGTGGTGGATTCTTCTGCGCTACTGGCCGCTATCGGTTTTTCAGCGTGAGATATGGTTAGACGTCACGGCATTGCCTATGTCGTATTTTCGATTGCTTCATGGAAGAGGCCATGAAGGGGGCTCGATGTGATTTTCAACTGCATGGATTAGGCTTACGCGTTTCTTACTTCCTCGGGTGGTTTTGAAAACTTGAATGGAAACCTCCGCTCTGCGGTAGGCTCCTTCAATGAACCCCCGGAGCTTTTTCTCTACCTTTTTTTTTAGGACCTCTTCTTCTTCTTCTTCTTCTTCTTCTTCTTCTACATGTTTCTTCTTCTTCTTTTTCTTGGCCTATATTGGGTTATGTTACTGTCGAAGTGTGATCGCTTGTTGTAAGCATTTGTTATGTAATCAACGCCTTACTGCAATTAATGAAATTACATCGCTATTTTGCGCCTCGCATAATTTATTCTTTTGCGCCCTGATTCTCGTGAGGCAAGAGACCGACTCCTAGGGTCACAGGCTGTGACATTTGATAAAACTTGGAATGGATTAGCCCTTAGTGCTTCTCATGAATGTAGCATAATCAGCCGGCCCAAACCCAACAGTTAGGATGGCATAAGGGCCCACAAGCCTGACCCACGCTCGTCTTCTATGCCCTAGGAAGCGAAGCGTCGCTAGGATTCAAATTTCTCGTAGAGGTGATGAGTCAGCGGTGCATTTAATGCATCTGCAAATGCTAGACGCTTGATATATAGGGAGTCATCATTGAATTTCACATGTTCCTTTTCTTTGTTCCATCGCCCTATTTCTCCCCTGCTTGAAAGCTTCTGCCTACGAATATTCTGGTACATCGCGGACCGTTCACCAGGCACTTGTTTCCTCCTTATTTTTCAGGTGAACATAGTTTCTGCTCTATGTATGTTTAGTTTCATTGCCAAGATGTTCGGTGATGCAGTCTGTGTCCTGTGGCACAAAGTAGAACCGGTGAATCTTCCTTTGGTCAAATGGATTCACATAGTTCTCGTCTTTACCAAGCCAGACAGGATCAGCTACCATCTGGGCTTCCTCTGCTGGCGTTGTCCCAAGCTTGCGCATGTAGAGAGCTCAAGAAGAGACTTCTACAGTCAAGCCGGGCGCAGTACCTCGGGCCGAGAGTCGCTTTTACAAGCAAAGATCATCTCCTCCTTTCCATGGATGAGGTGTGAGGTCTTATTGTGAAATCCTCGAGGATATCGACTTCGACTTTCTAGGCCTCGATTGAATCTACTTCATGGGTGAAGAATACAACGCAGCGTTTTTCACTCAGAGTACTGGCAGCCGGCTTCGTCTCCCGTGTCGCCCCTCGGTCACAATTCTGCACTTTACCAAATAAGCGCCACCGCCTATATTAACCCAAACGTCATCCAAATGCTATGACCTGGCGTCGCAGACTAAACCTTCTTTATTAGTCGACCTTTCATTGCTGGGAATTTTGCTTTGCTTACACCTCAGGTCGGCGATGTGCTCGCTATCCATGTCACCCCAAAGCCCTCGCTGCAATTCATTACGGATTCCCCACGGCCCAAGTTCGAGGCTTAGTGAGTGATCCCGTCAAGGACCCGGATGAGACCCGGGCTCTCCTAACCTTTTGTTTTTTATAAACCGATCAATGTCTTTCCCAGGTGTGTAGCGTGTGTGCTTTTACACGCCGTTTCGGGCGCGCCGGACCGTGATATCAGGCCGCTATGCAAGGAAAAGCCGGAGGGGTAAACTAGTTAATTGGGTGGAGAAGGCCGATTTTGAAAAAATCCGGAAGTTGTTAGAGATTTCCGAGCGGGAGTGACATCACGAAGTCCTTCTTACTTTGAAGAATCTGGGTGATTTGATTCGCAATGGGGCTCCATACAAATGCTTCGTCATTCGCTGCCTCTACCCACAAATAAATTTGTAAGGAGCATTTGCTATCATGACCTTTTAAACTTACTCTTGGGTAGCTCATCTCCAGCCAGGGAACCGGAGACTAAGGCGGCTGGTTGGGAATTAGTGATCCGTCCTCAGCCCGGGCAACCTTCCTCTACTAGTGAGGATTCTCCCGCCCCGCCCACAGCATCCAAAGGGCGAAAGTGGGCAATTGCTTCCGCCTTCCTTTAGCAAGAAATGCCTCAGGCTCCCGAGCATTTAAGAAGGAAGGGGACGCCGGAGATACAAAGTTTCCGGGCCTGACCGAAGATTTCGTCCCTTGGGTTCCCCCCATATCCAATCATCCCCCGGATTGGGAAGAATAAGAGGAGGAGGACAAAATGTCTGACCTGGTTCATAACTTTGCTGCCTGGAAGAAAAAACGCGATGTTAGCTTCAAGCGGGTGGTTGATGCCATCCCCGAGGTGGCCGGGGGAGGGAGAGAGCTCAAATGTGTAGGCAATAGTCATCTCTGGTTCGCCTGACATGGATTTAAATGATTAGTCGGCTCTGGAAAACGCCACCTTGGTGGAGTTAGGGGAGGCCTCTCCGACCCTCGCAGCGATCCAAGTGATCCATCCCCTCCCGAGCGCACTGTCCCATGAGAGGCCTCTGTATACCCGGTCGAACGTGAACAGCCACCGCGTCGACCGGGGCCTACTCGATTCATATCTTCCTCCACGGCCCGACTCCACCTATGGAGGAGGTTTTGGCCTCGGGCCATGGCTGCCTAGAGATCATCAATCGTTGGAGGCCTTTAACAGGCTTAACCCTCAAAAGATACCACTTATAATGAGTCAGATCCAGCCCTATCACAGATGTCAGTTGTGTGGGCCGAGAGGTATTAAGAGTATGGTCGTCCAGCCCCCACTTCCACTAGTAAAGAGGACCTCCTGAAAATGGTTGAAGACGGATGCCGTCCGCAACTATTAACTTTATCAAATGACCTGAACCCGGTATTGTAATTGCTATGTAATGTTCTAGCATTATCTCCTAGTCCTTGTCGTATCCTTAATATGTCCATTCCAAGACACGCTATTTGAAACACACCTACCGAAGATTGGGAGTTCCAGCCTTACTGGGGATGCAAAGAGGCTACCGCCATGCCTGGGGCCATATTTCCGACCGTGTAAGACCTCGAAAAGCCTTGATGGAGGCTGAGAGAGTTCACGGCATTGAGTCGAGGCCAATGAAGTCGCTGAAAACCGGGCTGAGGCGGAGAGAGATGTCAGCTGGGTCATGAAGCTGCCGATGGCCGGATTAGATGCCGGGCTTAGGAGCGCCGAGCGTAGGTGGACCCGAGTTAGCCAGTGGCGTTCCGAAGACGCTCGCCATTTTTGCAGGGATGCCCGTAAGGGAGAAGTGAGTTATCCGGGTCTAGCGACGCCTCGCCGCTTTAGAAGACACATGGAAGGTAGAGGACGAGGCCAAATTTTCCGCGTATGAATGAGTTTTTACTTAGAGCTCTGGGGTAGCAAAGATCAGTCGTCCGCTTAGCAGAGGCTTCTCAAAGAGAAATGCTTTGGATGAGGCTTTTGACGCAGCTTTGACGTGATCTTCAATTACGGTTATGGCTACTGTGCCTTCACACACAACATTTGTGGAAGTGAGCCTGTGATCCCAATCAGGATGCCGAACACGTCAAAGTCGCTACCTCTCGAGTTCTTCATTAATCCTCGATGCCCCGTGCCGCTTAGTGGTTCCTACCACCGATCCTCGATGTATGTTGTAGAGGCTGGGCAAGAGTCTTCCAAATCACAGGCTGGGTCGGGCATCCAACTGATTCTCTGTCATAGTAACCGGGGGAGAAGAGGAACCCGGCGCTCTAAGGAACTAGATCAGATTTTGTCACTGCTAGCTTAAATTTCTTTGTGCCTTACGCCAAGAGATCCCCGCTGTCATGCAACCGAAGTTTCTTAATAAAGCATGTGTCAATCTTTGAAGATCCTCGTTGTTGCTTTCTCTCGCTGAAACAGTAATTTACTTTGCATCCGTAGGCGAGATGGAAGACCTAGTCAGTATCAACCATACTCAGCCGGGTAGATATTAACCTTCCCGACTTCGTAATGAACCAAATTTCGGCATTAACCATACCGGTAATCGGATAGACATCAACCTTCCTGTGACTTTGTAATGAACCTGGGCATTAACTATACCGGGTCGGATAGACATCAACCTTCCTGACTTTGTAATGAACCTGGCATCAACCATACTAGGCCTGGATAGACATCAACCTTCCTGATTCAGAATGAACCAATAAGATCAACCATACTGGCCTGATAGGACATCAACCTTCCCGATTTTGTAATGAACCGTACCGGCACTAACCATTACCTGCTTCCGACAGATATCAACCTTCCTCGACTTTGTAAAAAACTACTTGCATCAACCACCGGGCCGAATGGGACATCAACCTTCCCCGGACTTTGTAATGAACCAGCTAGGCATCAACCATATTGAGCCGGATAGGACATTAACCTTCCCCGGACTTTGTAATGAAACAGTTGGGCATCAACCATACTGGGCCGGATAGGACATCAACATTACCCAGACTTTGTAAGTGGGCTATTGCAAAGATCGATAGATAATGCTTTAAAGGAAGCTTTATTGATAATACCTCTTCCAAGTTCGCGGTTTTCTCCGATCTGAGTCCTCAACTGGTCATTATCTCGCTATGAGCGTTCAACATGACTTTTCAACTCCTTCATCTTTCTTGCTTGTTCCTCCTGTTTTCTCTCCATGCCTTGACGCCAATAGAGGTCTGATCTTCCGCGACTAGGATCACTAGGTCGCATGACATTGCAATCGCCCGACGAATCGGGATGTGGAACGTGATCGACCGGCTCCGTGGAGCCGCTCGCTAATCGTCTGGGCGAGACTTTTGTTCGACGGCCAGACGCGCCAATTGTAGTCTCCTAAATTTTCTGAGTCATTGGATCGTCGGAGCATTAACCTGCTAGCATGTACTTGCAAAACAAACAAGAA
Source organism: Tetrastigma voinierianum (assembly GCA_016808115.1). NCBI lineage: Eukaryota > Viridiplantae > Streptophyta > Magnoliopsida > Vitales > Vitaceae > Tetrastigma > Tetrastigma voinierianum. The sequence continues at coordinate 58,917 of JAEQBH010008668.1, forward strand.
AACGGCGATAGTGCGCCCGACGCCTCTCCGATGCCTAAGTCAGGTCAGGGAATCAGGAAAGTGAAAGAGTCAGTCTTTCTAAGAGTTAACGCCTTAATTACGCGATTCCTCCTTCCTTTACGCTGGCGAGAAAGATGATCCGACTTCAGAAAGGGTGATTTCCTTCCAAAGAGAGAAGGGGAAAGAGGCTGCTCTTTGCGCGCATGACATTGTTCTTTCCTCTATTGATGGCCGTTAGTTTAACTCAGGCTCCCAAGGTCATTCACCATCTCTAAAACGGTCATGTAGGCTTTAAACCGAGAGATCACCCTAAGAATCATTACCGAATCTGCCTTCTGCATTTCAAGCCTCCCACAGAGAGGATAAAGCCTAAGTTTGCCAGATCCCACGACCGCCTGAAGGTAATACGCCAACATGTAAAGGTTTTGAAATAGCGAATTAGGAAATTTGGCTTTGAGTTTTTAAGACTATTAATTTACTTCACACAATTATCATTGTCTGTCATTTTCATTGTTGATTGTTGCAAGCCATCGGCATTGTGTTGTCATTATCGTTCTTCACAAGTCATTATTGATTTCGTTGATTGAGAATTTCTGGTTAGGTCAACCATCATTTCTTCAGGTCATGTATTTTCATTAATTTCCAATTTAAAACCTAAAATTATCCTTACAATCTCTTTTTGTTTTTCAATAATTGATTTTTACATTAGATTCAAATATTTGGATGCTCACAAAAAGGAAAAAATAAATTATGTTTTCAATAAAAAATTTAACTTAACCTGGCCCAACCCAACATAACTAGATTATCTTGTCCAACATAAAATGAACCCAACTTTTATAATTTTAGTTTAGATTGAGCTGATTGGATTGGAAGTTGAGTTGGGTTATATTCGAGTTCTTATATTTTATATTCGGCCATTAAGGCATTTCTCAATTCAACTCCAACCTGTTTGAGTTGGGTGACTTAACTATACTAGTATTTTAAACGCTTAAACATAGCTATGTTTGATTCCAAAGAAGTACTAAAAAAGAAGTCATGAAAAATGATTTTCTTTATGTTTTGTTCGTAAATTATTTTTAACGAAATCATATAATTAAAATATATTAAAAATTTTTATCTTTTAAAATTTGTATTGATGAGTTAAAATAAATCAAATGAGTTTGAAGGTGTAAATAAAATTAATTTATTAATTTTAAAGCTAGTCTTATTTTTTTTTGTCAAAAAAAAAAAACTACTCTTATTTTTCTTATTGCTTCGTGTATTTCTACTTTCCCTTTATTTTCCACTTCAACATTTTCTTCCGTTATGTTTGAATGAGAGAAAGTATTAAGAAAAAATGATAAAAAATTATTTTCATGATTGCTCCAATAACTTTAAAAAAAATCAAATATAAATAAATTTACTTAAAACTTACAAATTCTCTTCAAATTATTTAATTGTTATATGAATGGTTTAAAATAAATAAAAATTTGTTTGAAATAGTAAATAAAAATACTATGTAAAATTTAACTTTATTTTTATTTTTCTTTCTTTCCCTTTTTTGCCTATTTTATTTCATTTGAAAGGGAAACACCACCTTAAAGTAATAAACAAAACAAAACAAACACAATCTTAAGCATTTTAGATTACAAAACTATAGATGTAGCAGTTCTTGAAACCTGAATTCTATTTAGGTAAAAGAGGAATAAGATACAGAGGTTCTGGACATGAATCCTAATAATAACAAAATAGTACAAATAACATGATACAAAAGGAATAGATGTAAAAATCTATACTTATAGTCATATTTACCGCAGAACTCACTTACAACATAATGGCCCAACAAGATTAAGGATCTTAGGCTAAAATTGCTTTAAGGAAATCAATCACACTTCAATCGTTGTGGTTCAGGATGCTTCCCTTTCTAAAAAATATATATATATATTTTGTTGAAACTAAATATTGGAGGATTGGGATGTGATGATGAGTGATGACTAGTGGTTGTTTCTAGAACAATTAGACATAATTATTCAAGATTATTCCGTTAAGAATTGGGATTCCGTTAAGAATTGGAATCTATGGCATCTATCATGATTATGAAAAATTAGCAATTGCATAAGCTCACATCTAATCAGTCTCATATTTTTATAAATTGGATAAGGATTGCTTGGAAGAAAATTCTAGACTTGAGTTGATAAAGAATATTTTTATAAAGATTTTACAAAATAATAAATAGTTCATAGTTAATTTATTCCCCCTCCCTTAAACTTGTACATCTTTCCATATATAAAAGAATAAGTGGGGAATAAAGTAAAAAAACTTTATTTACATCTAACTTTTATTTTTTTACATCTACTTTACTTTTTGCATACCATAATATTAAGGATATGTTTGAAAGAACTTCTATTTACAATTTCCATTTGAGCTTATTTCTTCTCATATGTAAGACTTTTAATAAAAATTATAAGATTTTAGAAGAGCTTATAAAAATGACTTATAACCCCATATAAATTCATGTTAATTTATTTCAATACACTTTATGAAGAAGCTTATCAAAATAAGCTTAAAAAGTTTATATGAAAGCATAAAAATGATTATCTTGATGATAAAAATGTTCTTCTAACAAACAAATAATGTAAAAAAATAAGAATTTTTTTAAAAAAGAAAATAAATTCTGGAAAAAATTATGTAAAAATAGGTAAATTTTTTGAAAAAAAATGTAAATTTAGGATCAAAATTCTGAAAAATAGAAAACAAATTACGGAAAATTATGTAAAAAATAGGTAAATTTTTTGAAAATTATGTAAAAATAGGGAAATTTTCTGAAAAATAATGTAACAAAATAGGAAAATAATTATGACTCATAATTGCAATAGGAAATTTTTTTATATTAATGATAGGGGTGGCAATTTGAGCAGATGGACTGGATGGATGGATATGCATTTGGTTGTGTGTGGATTTATGCATATGAAAAAAAAATGAAGAGGAGATAATGGTTCATTAGCTATTTTTTATACTGTACATTACATTTGAATGACAAATCTTTTTAGTATATAGTGAATCTTTACTTTATTTTTAACTTTTTATCTTGGTTTCATGATATATATATGATGAGTGCTTAAAACACTCAGATTACACTCGCGTCAGTCTCGCATTTTCACAAGAGCTCGCATTATTTATATGCTTTTGGGTGTTAGATCTTTATTAAGTGTTTATTTTGAAATACAGGCTTGACGCAGGCAAGAAGAACATCTTTTGGAAGCTTTTGATCAATAAGGAGTAGGCAAGGAAGCACCAAGCACACAGTGACGCCTCCACGCCGCGATCGCCACCAAGTCACGACGCGGAGTCAACTATTACGTATCAACTCCGCCCCTACGCTGACGCTTCTCCCCATCGTCGCGACAGTCCCCATCGCCGCGACGCCATCACGCCGCGACGTCACCAAAATTCCTGATCCCATCATTAAATGCGAGGGGCTCGAATCGAGGGCACTAGAGGACGTGGCGGTCAGATACGATTGAGAACTCAAGTGAACACGTACTTCCAAGGATCTCCTCGAATCTCAGAGCAGCTTTTATTTTTTTATTGTTTTGATTTATTGTTTAGGATCATATGAGGATATTCTGGCCATATGTATTATTTTCTTTTCTTCATGATGTTCAAACTTCTTTTCTAGGTTACATCAAACCGTCGCGTACTCGCTTGATTAATTTAATTTTCATGTTAATCAATCATGTTAGTTTATCACATCTCAAGCCTATACCCGCATGTTAATTATATGATAAATATCCTACTAACATTAACATACTTACACTCCAAGATCCGAGATTCGGGAGAGAGGAGGAAAGGGTCAGGATCCGGTAGAGCGCCACCTTTAAATATCTCTGCATAGAGAGAGTTCAACCTGAAGGTGGTTTTCGGGGTTGAACATTACATTTCTTGAATACCGAGTCGAGATAGAGATATACTCGACTTATTCATTTGTAACAAAGAATATACCTCGAGAGAGTGAGCATCTCGTATAAGATCACCTTGCCATTGATATATTGTAAACAATCGAATAACAACATCTTTAAGAATAATCCATCGACGTACAGTGTGGAGATTTAACCCTAAAATTCCTCATTATCACCCACCAAAAACCAATAGCTTAATACAACAAGATTTAAACTCCATCTTAATCATCTATTCGGGATATCTCGAAAAGTTGTAAAATTCAGAATAATTTATTTTCCCCGGGATCGACATCAGATACTAGTACACTATATATTTGAGTTAATCACAAGACATACAGATAGGCGATATTTTACACACCACGCTTATACTCTGTCAATATATAATATTATTTTTAGCTTTTTAGTTTTACTTCTTTTTTAATTTAAAAAAATTATGATGTTGTTTATTTATTCAAACACTTAAATTTTATAAGCCGCTTACGATAATCTTTTCGCACTCTTAACCGTTATAAGCGCCAGATAAGAATGCATCAAAATACCTTAAAATAATGTATAAATGCTTTTCAAAATACGATCCAAATACAAATAGCTTATTAAATAAAATACTTATGACATAAGCTCTCATATAATAATAAAACAAGTGCTTAATTAAACTATTTACCCAAATAGGCCAATATCGTTATAGTATTCTGTTTTTAAAGATTTGAGTCTAGAAATTAACCTGTCCCCTCTCACCCCTCCTAGTTTTCAAATGACTAAACACTTGAGGCTTTTGTTTAATGCGTATCACGTTACAAACAGAAATCTTCTTTTAGTAATCTGATTGGAAGGAGAGAGCAGTAGTACCTATTGGCATACACAAACCCCATCAAACTGGGTTTTCAATCTTCAGTCTTCTCCCACACAGGATTGCTAAAAGCTTAGTCAGTGTGTCAACAACATTCACTACCTCTACAAGAATTTAGGACAATTTCAATTAAAATTACAATCACTTCAAGGACACTGCACTGCTCTAAAGAATATGACTCCATCTTTCCCTATCTCCCAGCCTTGGTAGCTCTGTTCGAACCCGCCCATTCTACTCTACAACATCATTATCTTTGTTAGCAGGATGATGCTACTACCAGGATGAGCTTTTTTAACCCAAATCTAGAAATCGAACCTCCTGGAAAATAAGTATACATTATGCAGGTGATCATGGTGAACTCACAAAAACACAGCCATATTTACAATAGCTCTCTCCACCAATCACATTCAAAGACAGAATCAATAAAAAGAACTTTGTCACGGTCCTTTCACCTTTGATGTATCAACCCAGGAAGAGATCAGCTACCAACAAATGCCTGGACATTCCTATGAAACAGGGCACAACAGAGGTTTACACACTTTGGAAAATCCATCAGTGACAATTATCACCATGACCTTTTGCATAAGGCGATGATGACAGAGCAAATAAAATAAACCCACCACTAAGATCATTCAGCCAACATTGTGACAAAAGTTGCCGTACTCATGGTGATGTCAGGATATTCAACATTAATAAAAATGACTTCATATGATATAGAATTCATATCAGCAGCCGAAGCAATTTTTGGAATAACAATGCATTGAGAAAATTCAGCTCTTTTGTGGGATATCCACCTGTATGAAACTAGTTGCATAAAATCTTTATCTTTCTTCCAATCATTACTCAAGCCAATAAGTAGCAACAAATGGAACCTGACATTTTAAGTCAAAAGGAATATTAGTCAGAATTGCATGGCATCTTTTTTCTTTTTCATTTTTTTGGGTACAGGAATGTGCTAAGAAAAGGAAATAAACTTAGCAAAATGATTTTCTCTTAGAAATGTTTCCAAATTATTTAATCTGCTAATAAAAGAGCTAAAATAGATAAATAAGTTTGAAATAGGTTATGAGATAATTTATTAACTTTTTCTGTTTATTTTCTCTCTCTCCAATTTTCCGTTAAAATTTCCATGAACCAAATATAGCCCCATGATTGTCAAATAAACTGCAACACTTAAAACATATTTTACAGAATGTTTTATGTTATTTATAGATTTCATTCACAATGGATGAAGGCATGCCCATTGTAAATGATGAGGCAATTCTAAATACTATAGATAGCTTCCAAGGATTTTAAATAAATAATAAGTTTTAAATAAATTAATAAACCTTATAACTTCTGAAAATTTCTGGAGGATTCTTACTATTTTGTTTTACAACTTTTCAGTAAATCTGTTACAAAGCACAAACGCAATGCATGTTTCTAAATTCTAGTATCTTAAAGACCTTTACCACTTTTGACTTCACTCATTCTTTAACTTATTTTCTTCCTATTTTCTCTAGTCAACGCCCATATTAAAAATTATTTTAATGACAAATCACTTTTCAGAACGAAGTCTATCAATACTCCCTCCCTTAAATAAACAGAACCTACTTACATAAAAAAAGAAAACAATGAAATTATACGTTATTGAACTGCAAGATTTCTTTCTGAGAATTCAGTGATTATTTATAAATTCAATTTGAGATATGTATTCCATCTTCCATAAATTGGATTTTTTTTTCTTAGATATCTCTCTCTCTCATCTTCCACACATTCCATTTCTATTTAATAAAATATCAACCTGAAGCAAAATGAAAATTACTAAAATCGCTGAATATGATCTTTGCTAGCTGACCAAGAGACAGTCATCATGGCAAAGGAGTAAAACAAACAGGAATTTTATCAAATTGAAGACAGATGGGTTCATTATGATGGCATGACAACCAGTAATCAAAGCCTCTAGTTTTTTATGTGCTTGCTAAGGGAATGCTGGAAACCAACTTTTTCCAAAAGCTTGAAGATGTTTACAAGGTTTGGATGTGTATATATATACCATGAAATCCAAAAAGGTAGCTTATCAAAGTTCCCATGGGAAACAACCGGCCAAAGGTGACTTCTTTTGATGTTTCCTCAGAAAACAGTTCAAGCCATTCTCTTTCCTTTGCTGCTCTTGTTTGTGTTCAAGAACAGCATCTAAAGTCCCCATCTAACAATGCAATCCAGTTCCAAACTAGGAAACAAGACCCAGAATTTGAATTTGTTTCTATAACCAGCTCAGCGCCACTCATCCAATCAAGAATTCCTCAGTTGATACACCAATTCCAATGGCCCACTCCTACTACAACCATTTCTGTCTCAATCAAATCATTCTCTTGTATGATCAAACACGCCAGTTCTAAAGACAGGTCAGCTGGGAGACAAAGAGAAAGTAACAGATCAAGTGGAATAAAGCTCTGAAATCCAAATCTTGAAGTGAGAAACGAAGCCACCTCGTAAGGGCCTATTTAAGAAAGGAATTCTCCAGTTATTTGTCTCTCTTGCAGAGAGTTTTCTATGCCTCGAATCCATCAATAAGGACACCATACCAAGAAAGTGAACTAATTTACCCAAGTTATATTTCTTCTAATTTCTCATTAAATCTTAGTTGGCTAATAATTATTCAATCTAGCTGAAATTGAGTGTTTAGGATCATGTTCTGCTTTCACAATTTCAATGACTTAAATACTGACACTCAGTGAACTGTATCATCAGTCTCTGTTTGCTATATACTATTGGATCTCAATTTCCTTCCTCAAGTCAGTCCACTTGCTACCATCATATAGCCCCAGCTTCCCACATTCTGCATATTGAAACATAACCCCAAAATTTATAGTTTTGAACTTATTCCTTTGAGGCTATGGCATCTTGGGAATGTATTGGTTCCAGGGTAATTTGTCAGTGATGATTCTCTTGTTTCAAGTTTCAGCAGTAAAAAGAGCTTGTATTTCAGGCAGGAGCATATTTCGATGTTATATAACTGCACCAAGGAATAACTAAGAAAGATCTGAACTGAAACCTCTTAATTAACTATAGCGCCAATGCTTCATAAAGCTTCCAACTTCCTAAAGCTTAAAGCTATTAAAATAGGCCTACAATCTAGGCTATTAGCAATTTTAATTAATATGGAAATTTAGACTAATGAAAAAAATGCCAGACACAGAAAACCAAAATAAATGGAATTTTTACAAGTGCAACTCTATTCTTTGTTTTTTATAGCATCTGCAGTTGAAATTTTGAATTCATTTATCAAATGATTCCATGGTTCAAGAACTATGCTACGGATTTTTACAAATGCTATTTGTAAACCCAAAATGATATCATACTGTTAGATGATATTAAGATTACATCCAAAAACTCTTATTGAGGTGGCATGTGAAAATTGCAACCAAAAAAATACATTAATTATAAACTCAAACTACTTATCATAAAAAAAAATTATAAACTCAAACTGTTACAAGAAAAAAAGAGATGAGTAACGCACTCTGTCTCCTTTGTGCTAGATGAGCATGATGAAGGAAAATAACATGCATATATCATCCATATACAGGAATCTGAAAAAACAATCAACAATGGAACAAAAGTGAACTTCAAGAAAATTGTAACACAGCTAATAATGTAAATTGTAAATGATTGGTGAATTTCATATATTTATATTCTCACACAACCACAATGGAATTTTTTTATCCCCACGAATCCACTCCAAAAAGAGCTCAATATGATGTCAGATTCAGCCAATTCTAAGAAGACAGTCCACAGAGGAATTCCTGTTCCATTCTACTTATGAAATAGAAAAACTGGTCATCCGTTCACACCCATCTTTATACCTAGTGCTTTTTAGCAGATATTTAAGGATTAGTTTTTGTGAATGACACCCTTGCCTATCATTCCAAGGCACCAAGGAGTTGATGGCATAATGAAGTTAATGTGACTTGAGAAGGGCTTTCAAGAAAAGTTGCGCATGAGCAAGGTCCTGGCAGCACAACTGAATTTAAATCAAATCTTAGAAAATTTTCTATCAATCCGACAATGACATTCACTTGGCTGGTCACACACTCACTCGCTAAATTAAAAAAAGGCATATGATTATAAGAAACACAAATGCAATGAGTTAAGAAGAAACACAAAGTATAAAACTAAGCAATGAGTTAAGAAACATCATAATTCCTATAGTTTACTCCAATGCATAAGATGAAACATAAAACATGAACAAAGCAAGATATATCATAAGAAAATTCACAAAAGTCCACAAGAATCTCAGTTTTGCTATATAAAGGAACATAGCCTCAAACAAAATGATCATGCCTCAAGTTTGTGGTGGATGTTCAGGAAACTATAGAACCGATAGGGCCTGAATTGTCCTGTGATGTTTCTCAACATACCTCCCAGCATGTGTTATAAAAGCCAATTCACGAAATTAATTACATTCAAAATCCAAGATCTAGGAAGTTTCTAGTATGATTATTTTCAGAGCAAGATGTCACCTGGACAAGCTTGGTACCAGTTGGGAGACAGAAAGATAATGATGAATGGCTTTGGTAGACGGAATTTGGTGAGATCAATGTGCTGCTAATTTTATCAACTGATTTTTTTTACTATTGCTGTGTGCATCCTTGCTCAAATGTCCCTTGTGCCAAGTAGGTCTCAACAATCTTTTATAAAATCTATAAGCACAAAATCAAAATGCTTCAGGGCTTTTGATTCTTCTGCACATCCTCATCAATCTTATGATCACTATATGTTGCATTACTCGGCTTGCTCCATTCAATTTTTAATTCCTCCTTGTAGTCAAATACTATAATTTATAGGATTTTGATCTGAAACATCTTCAACCTGAGTTGTTGGCTTCCCTTCTTTGAGCAGAGAATCTTGAAGTTCAGCAACAGAACTTCCAGCATGCTTTGTTTCATTTGCAAAGAAGTCACTCTGATGTGGATCACCCTTGTTTGAGGTACTCTCATGGAACTTATTATGAATATGAATAGACACTGCATCAGCATTACAATCCGGGCTGAGAGTCCCCGGTAAAACAGGATCATGATATTCCTACGATGGGATGAATCAAGATGGATGCCTTTGGTGTATGGCAAGACACTTTATATTGTCTATCTCCTATGCGGTGTTCATTACTGGTACTACAGACAATTTCATGCATGCTTCCTGCAGATGACATATATGGAAAAACAGCAAAATATGATGGACGAAAAGGTACAGAGGGCTCCCAATCATCTGGAAGAAAACTTTGGTTATATCATTGTGCCCAGCATTCTGGGAAAAGGAATATCCTCCTGGGCTAAACTACGATGAGAAGGCAACAAGCTTGTTGTCTGAGGAGTGGTGTCTACATTCTGATTTAGCCGATGGCTTAGAAAGTGTGGTGCCACCACATTGAGTGTAAACTCATTTTTCTTCTAGCTAGTCCCTCTAGACTTGTTGCATGGGAAGACACTGCCCTGCTGGGTTTGATAACTTTTGATGTAGTCAAGCTGCTTGAGCCAACTGAGAAAGCTCCATACTCAGGAAACAAGCGATTCCTAAGTATGGGATAATTGCCTTCAGCATTTGGTGAAAAAGATTTTCCAGGACCATCTTTGTACAAGAAGAATCTTTGGGAGTCAGCAGGAAAACTAGAAGATAGGTCATCTCTTTGAAGAGATGAGAATCTGTGCTTCTCATTGTACTGATGCCACATTGGGATTTCTTCACGCTCCCATTGATGAACCCTCCCTGGAAACAATGTAGGTCTTTCAGGAATTCCCCTCAAACCTGATAAAGAAGGAGAAAGTGCATATTAGAAAAATCACAGTAAGAGTTTCCGACATCCCTACTCCATCAGAGACATGAAATACCTTCATCAGCTTGCGATTCATATCTCCTAGCTGAAGTAGCTACACTCCTCCCCGTTGTTACATCGTCCATGCTATCTATGCTATGCATGAACCCGCACCTTCATTGATGCACCAACCTTGGGAAAAATATTGACAAACAATAGCTGGCCTTTTGCTTTCAACCATTGAATCAATAGGGGATAGACTTCTATGCCTTAACAAACAAGCATCCGGCCTGGAAAATCTAACGGTCATTATCCGCTAGTTCAAATATCATGGGTATGAAACATATTTGCCATCACAAGAAAAAGATTAAATAAGCTCAATCCAACACTCTTAGTTGCATGGTAAGTAAAATTTTAGAAGATTCAGAGCCAGTAATAGCCCAATTCTGATGCTCTTTGGTTCATTTCCTCCAGTGACTGGTAAAGTCCATTTGCTTGATTTCTTACAGAAGACTGAACAACATTAGCCTCCTCACCCAAGACATTTTCTCATTGGGATCACAAAAGCAGGCCCTTCCCAGGGACACTAAATGGTTTGCGTTCCTAGCATCCACTTTATTTCACTTCTTCTTTCTGGCATAGCCTCTGCATATCTCCCATCAATAGCTGATTTTTTATTTCTATTCTCCTCAAAATGAAAGAAATCATAGCCTAATTTTGGATGATTAGAATCATCATCATTGACACATGATTTTGTCTGCTCCTCTGAAAGGCCAGAAATTTTGACAGTGCTACTACCATCTTCCACAGCAAGGGTATCTGATTGTAGACCTGATTCCAATTTTCCAAGAGAAGACGAACCTGATGGTAGGTGCTTAGCATGGCCCTTGGACCCATAATCTCCGCTAACATCTACACCAAAGGAAAAAAAAAAAAATCAAAAAATGGAACCAAGTGAACATATTCCCTAAAGCAGATGCTTGGAGCCAAAATACGATATTGATCAACTTCTAAAGACCAATACTTAGTAGTCCATCCACAGCACTGGTTCACCCAGAAAAAATTAACTTTTGAATAAGAGCAAGGTGATCTCATCCTTAATGATATGTAATAAATGCCTAAAACACCAACTTTAAGAAAAGAACAAAAAATCCAACCATACATAGAAGGTTGAGATTCAATGACTATCAAACCTTATTTCACCACTGGAACAGAGATGATCACAATGCAAAACAACGGTGGTGATCAATTTCCCCCTAAATGACCACTTTAAAGACTCTAACCTGCTCCTCCAGGTTTTGCAGGCCAAAATGATTACCCTCTCACTGAATAATGGGCCAGGGACAGGGGGCAAGAGTAACAAATTATATTAAAATGTCTGACAGGAAACTGCATTATTTCCAGAAGAAACACCAATTGCGTGTTTGGCCCCATTTCTAAAGAAAGTCAAAATTCTGAATGTAATGGGATGTTTAGATGTGAGACGTAACGACCCGACTCAACCATGTAGATATTATCCGCTTTGGACCCAAGGGCCTTCACGACTTTAAAACGCGTCTACTAGGTTGAGAGGAGTTCATACTTATATATTGTCAAGAAGTTTCTCCCCTATTTGATGTTGGATATAACATGAGATCCAAAGGCTATTTAGCCAATCGATGATAACAGCATTCATCAAGGGCGTATGACTTTATTATCCAAAGCATTTTGATCAGTTTACAAAATACCTTCCTTCACTGATTCTATAACTTAAGCTAGTTCTCTAAAGGAGTAAATTTCATGCCCAGTTCAACTATAATTTGTGATGTGATGCTTGTACCGAACATTGAGCTCCGTGCACTGTGATACCTTAGCTCAGACATAAACCGCATGTCCTAGAACCATGCCCATCAAGCCCTAGGTATTTGTATACCTATGCTCTGATACCAAGTTGTGATGTTGGTATCAGATGCACCATAAATGTCCTAGCCTAGGCCCATGCCCCTCAAGCACTAGGTACTCGTATACCTAAGCTCTGATACCAAGCTGTGATGCTTGTACCGAACATTGAGCTCCAAGTGATTTGCATACCTTAGCTCCGTACTACAACCGCATGTCCTAGACCCATACCTATCGAGCCCTAGGTATTCGTATACCTAGTGCTCGGTATTTGATGCCAACATCACAATTTGGTGAATGTGAAATAGTATATGAGTACCTAGGTTTGAAGGGCATGGCCTAGGCCAGACATTTATGGCATCTCGATACCAACATCACAAATTTAGTATGTATGTATGAATATGTTAACATGATTTGTGTGGATTTATTTGGAAATTGTATGTTAATTGATATAATTATCCAAATGATGCATGGGTGTAATGCATGAATGAAATTGTCCATATAGCATCTATATATATGTGTGATATGGCATAAGTACGAACGGCTTAAATGCATTTCATAATGATGGGGACATCGCATGAAATTCCGTGCGCGCGCATTAAGAAGTTTAAGCCATTCACCATTCTTAGTGAATGGATGGTGGACACGATACCTTGGATGACGTCCAATAGAGTTCCACGATTTTCATGGTTCTAAATTAACACTGCGTTTGGTGTTGATTGTGCGGGCTCCAAAAATAGGACAACGTCCAAATTGAGTCGCACGGTTTGAAAATGGAAAATGAAATTATGTGCCTGGCGAGTTCGTTTTCTTTTTGGTTACACATATGGATCCATCTATGAAAGGCCATAAAAGTGGAAGGTTTGTGTAGTTCTGTGGTGGACTAAAATTCGCTACCCATAAAAAGCATACATGGATTTTTGGAAAACAAATGATCATCAAGTGAACCAAAAGTTGTTTGAAAACAAATGAATTTGTTTTATAAATGATCATCGATGTAATCCAAGAATGATGGATTTTAATATGCATGGGTTTCAGATTGTGTGATAGAGCTCATAACTCTGGTTTGATAGAGTTGGTTAGACTCCTGCATGGAACATGGTGAGTCGACCATTCATGGCATGTAGAATCTATCTCTAGGCTTGTAATCTTGATCGAATGTGTTTTTCGTGACATGACTCAGACAGACTTAAAGGGAGTAGCCTCCGTGAGGAGCTTATCGGCCAACCATCGCTTCACCCCGTCGCGACCCTTTGCATAGGAGTGTGTGTGGAGATCTGGCCACTGAGGCGCCATTGTAAAGAAAGTCGAATGCGGGCTTCGTTCTACTTTGTAAAATATATTAAACAAACTGCTTTTGATATATGTTTTTGTGTAAAGAGTATTGTATTAAACTTTAAAGACTATGTATTATACTGTCCATTATGTTTGAATATGGATAATGGACCTATGTGGTCATTTTTACTCGTGATGGACCCGATAGTCATGATATGATATTTAGCCTGATAAAGTTACGCTATTATTTGTCAGACATGTTGTATTTTTGTAGAGCTCTCAGACAAAGGAGACTTTATCCGATTTTTGTTTAATTACGTGTCCCTGAATGTGACATTAATAATGTGCAGAGATCGGGCTACCCGATATCCACAAGTTTCGAGGGTTGACTAAGGTCAAGGGATCTGGCTTTGGGCGCCACATGAAATATGACTTGGCATAGAATTCAAAATAAACTCCACAACTTTGGCTTTCTTCTACCACCACCAATGATAATCATCAAGGAAATCCAATAATAATAATAGTAATAATAGTAAGTAGTAATAATAATAATAATAATAATAATGAAAGATATATATCATTGAGATCATGTGAGACATTGTTGGCCAGGAAATTCACTGAGAAGTTACTGGAATCTAAACTATATGGTTGGCTAAATTAGCAGCAATGTAGTCAAATTAGCAACAGCTACAAAATAATAATAACAATAAACAATCTTGAAACTGATGATGAATAAATAACAAATCATGTGAAGGAGCAAGACAATCTATGAAAACCAACTCCAAAATCAAGCAGGTGAAAATAAACTCTCTGAAACCCATTTTTAAAAATAAAGGAAATGGGATAAGCAAAATTGCCTATTGGCGACATAACCCTCTTCAAAATTTTATAGCACCATTGCTCAAAATCAAAGAAAAACACCCCAACAATTAATCACAAAGCCCTCAACTTGAACAAAGAAGCATCAAAGCCACCAATCACAAATGCATGATCAACGCACGCACCACCAACTACAACCAAAATCAATCCAACAAATAACCAAAAATTGACTTCACCTCCACGATCCCCAGCCGCTCCGATTGCAGAATCGGCCGAACCACGACCATCTCCTTCACCTCCGCCGCTGCTGCCGCGGAGAATGGCGTCATCATCGGAGGGACCCGTCCGGGAGTGAGAATGGCGGGTCCCACTGTCACAGGGGGCGAAGGCAGCTGAGAGGACTGTCACAGAGGGGAGCCAGAGGAAATAAGTTGATGGTAACCGAAATCAGTTGAGACCAGCTATGGCTGTTGCATGAGGAAAGCACTCCGCCTGATTGGCGTTTTATACAGAGTGACAGCATTTAAAGCGCAAATGTGAAGACTCTCACCTAATAAGTCTCTATTCTAAATCTGCACTCTTGATACTCCATGGATTTTTATCAAACCCACCTCTGTATCTCATAATCTCTGTTTTCTCGTGCCTATCGCTTTATTTGATGCCATGGCTGAATTGAATTCGGCTTTGGATTCTGACATTTTCCCCCAAGCTTTTCTATATTTGTTTTGTATCTAACTCAATTATGTGTAATACTTAATGGTATTAGGGTTAGACTTAAGTCAAGCTGATGGCTCTTTCTAAAAAATAAAATAAAATAGTCTTTATGACAAATATGGATGCTAAGAAACTAGTCGTTATTTTTTGTTAAAAGTTTTATAAATTTAACTGTGTTGACTGTTGGGACTTTGAATCAAAAAATACCGGTTAAATTAGATATTTTTATTTTTTACAACTATAATGACTTGATTGTTTAAATTAGGTTTATTGTAGCCATCGTAATTTCTACTTTTGTCTTTTTTTTTTTTTTATGAAAGTAAACTAGGGATGAGAAATCTTACATACTCTATTAAAAGAAGAGTCATGGTAATTTTCAAAACCAATATTTATAACATCTCTAAAAAAGTTTGACCACCAAATATTAGAATTAATGTTATCAATGTTTTTCTTAACTAAACAATCTACTACTCTATTTGCTTCCTTATAAATGTGATTACATTTATGAATGTTTAAACCTCGAAAGAGTTTTCAAATATCCTCCGTTAATAAAATAATTGAACTAGATAATTTTTTTTTTGTTATAGTAGTCTATAATAATCTCGGAGTCTATTTCTATATCTAAATCTAAAAAATCATTGTTTTTTGTAACTAAAACATCATCTCTTAAAATCATGCAATTCGTTATATTTATTGAAGCATTGGCTAAATGCCTACTTACAACCATTTTGATAGTTCTATTAAAATCTCTAATAACCCATCCTGAAACACTTCTATTTTGTACTTTCGAACCGTCAAGATTTAGCTTGTATCTTCTATTAGTAGCTGGAATCCAACGA
The DNA here is from genome assembly GCA_016808115.1 of Tetrastigma voinierianum. Lineage (NCBI taxonomy): Eukaryota > Viridiplantae > Streptophyta > Magnoliopsida > Vitales > Vitaceae > Tetrastigma > Tetrastigma voinierianum. The sequence goes on from JAEQBH010008668.1 coordinate 75,018, forward strand.
ATCCATTTTTCAACCATATGAGGGACAATGTCTATTTTGTTATGCAAATAAGATTCACTCAAACTACCATGAAGATTTTTGAAAATTAAGGTAGTTTTTTCAATGATGAAAAAGTGGGTCGGGTCAATTTTCTGAACAAACTTGATTCCTATGAGTCTAAATATTCCACAAGATAATGACAATATACAATTAGTTTTATAATTTTTATATATCATTTCAAGCCAATCTAGGAAATTACCTTCATAAAATAGAGGAGTAGAACAATTATACTTAATATAATCCCAAATTCCTTGAGTGAAAGGGCACCAAAATATGGTTAATTAATATTTTCACTGTTTTGATTAATAAATAACATTTGTTTGCAATTTCTAATCTTCTAGCAATTAGGACACGCACGAGTGAGGAGAGCTTCTCTCAAGACCAAATCCATAGTTAAAATTTTATTTTCACTACAAATTAAATTTCCAAATCCAACTTAGATTTTATTCCTAAGATGCACTAAAGATTCTCTCTCATTAGCCAAATCACGATTTAAGGGTAAATCTTCCATCTTCGAAAAAGCCCTATAGAACTCTATTTTCCACGGGACTAGAAGGAATTGGAATTGATTTAATATCCAATAACACATTTGGAGGAAGAATGTTTGAAATTATGAGAATATTCCACTTCATCTCCTGATTTAGCATCCCAATTGATGATGTATTGTAATTTATTTTCTTCCATGAATGAAACAAGAGGCATTATATAAATCCAATAATCTGTCCAAAAGTGGACTTTTCTACCATTTCCTATGCACCGTTTTAGGTCAGCTCCAATGTAGTTTCCATGATTCATAATTTCTTTCCACACAATCAATTGTATTTCCTATATTTTCTATGAAACGGGCAACATTTCATGGAATTTTGTTTCCGCTTTCCTTCACCCAAAAGAAAACATGATTCGCCTCAGGGTAATTGTCTAGAGATTCTACAAAGTCCGCTCACTTGCCTCGCTTCTACTTGACTATTCCATAGATCTAAGTAGTGTGAGTCAGATGCGGAGTGAGATTGTCCAAATTTGTAATGGGATTCCACTGTCAATAGTGTATGATCGCGATCCATGGTTTACGTCAAGGTTTTAGAAAGAATTACAGTCAACCTTAGGTATTCGATTGAATTTTAGTATAGCCTTCCATCCACAAACGGATGGACAATCTAAAAAAGTGATTCAAGTGTTAGAGAACATCCTTCGGGGTTGTGTGCTAGATTTTCCCAGAAGTTAGGATAGGTATATTCCTCTTATGGAATTTGCCTATAACAACGTTTATCAGTCAAATATTGGTATGGCTCCCTATGAAGCTTTGTATGACAAGAAATGTAGAACCCTTGTATGCTGGACCGACTTGAACAAGCATAAAGTAATCGTTCTCGACATCAGGACGCCCCAACTCTGAGATAGATGCTTCATGAGGTCACTTTTTTTTTTTTTAAACTTATATAACCTTTACACTTACATATTCATATAATGTTAAACAATAACTTGTATTACATTCCAGAGCAAATGATTGGCTAAAATATATATACAAGCTCCAAATATGGAAATGTTCAACATTTACAATATTATATTTGGTTTACAAAATTTCATATACAAAATAGACCTAAAGGTCTTCCAAGGGGCACCTATTGCTGTGTGGCCTTGACCGCCGATACTGTCCCGTTCTTCGATTTCCTTCAGACTCTACACGACCATCTGCTAAGCTTTACGCCAGCTGAATATGACTCTATTAAGAGTCACCACACTTTTATACAAATGCATGCTAACACATATAACATTTACTGCACTTCATCATTTCCTCATATATATATACTCATAAATCCGCTTTCATTTATCATCTTCCATATACTTTTCTATGTAATCTTGTACTTTACTTCTTGTTCTTGTAATCAGATACTATCATCGCATAGCAAAGCAAGGCGCTTCTCATATCATGTCAGATCTTCTACACTTCCTTTGCATACACTGCTTACTTTTCTTTATGTTTCATGTCTCAGATAAACCTTAGAAGTGGATACAGAATTACTATGTCCATGAGGGCCCGAAGGCGCTTATATTCATCGTATGAAACAATGGTCCATGAGGGCCCAGGCGCCTATATTCACTGTATAAAAATAAGGGTCCAGCGAGGGCCCGAAGGCGCCTCAGAATATATTATACCTGAGTATCACACCGTACGGCATGCTGACTCCATTCCACGAGGCCTGAGGCGCTGGCGCACACTTTCGGGCCACCGTGATCCAAACGATCTATGTCACCTAATCTAAACACGGACATCGAACTCAGATGTCATGTACTTATTTTCCCTAATAGGCATGCCCATCTACTTCTACCAGTTCTAAGGCATAATCAATGTGTGTATTTTATGCTCGTGATATATCTCATATTCCCGAATAATTATTGTCATTCTAAGAATCATATGTGATATATATATACAATCATTTATTCATATCTTGCATTTTTCCTATCTCATTACATTTATACTAAATATGCTTACCATGTATGCTTACGAGCCATTTATGAATTCATAATAGGCATTTATAAAATGAATTAACTACGGTACTTATAGTGTCATCGCTTTTTCATGTTTCTTGAGCTGTTATGAGTCTCATCCACTGAGTCGTTTATTAATGGATTCTGACTCAATGGCTTCCATAGAGTTCAAGAACACCCGACCTGAGTTCTAGCGAAGGAGATATGACTCCGAAGTCGGGAGGTCATACGTAGGCAAATCCGACGAGTCAACTTTGATCGACGAGTTGACCTGAAGTGACGAGCTCATCTATCACTCCCTACAGATCTAATATTCTCTCAGCATATGAATGTATTCTGACTCAATGGGCTTTCCATAGAGTCCAAGAACACCCAAATCTGAGTTCAAACGGCGGAGATATGACCTTCCAAAGCCGGGAGGGTCATGCCAAGAATAACTCATTTGTCGACGAGTCAGACCGGGCTTGCACGAGCACCGCTTGACGAAAGCACCGCTTGATGACCATCGCCGGACGACCACCGCCGGACAACCACCGCAATTACCACCGCTGATCGACCACCGCTTGACACCACCGCTTGACGACCACCGCTTGACGAACACCGCTGGGCGACCACCGCCGACGACCAACGCTTGACGACCATCGTTGGATTCCACTACGCTTGACGACCACTGTTGGACGACCACTGTTGGACGACCACTGTTTGACGACCTCTGACCCATTTGACTGCTCGTGAGTAAAAAAGACCATAACTCGTCTATAGAGTCCGACTGAGAAGTTCAAAAGCCTAACATCAAGTTCATTGATGTGGCTACAATTTCACAGAGGGACTTACTGCCAAATTCCCTTTATTTCTGACCCAAAAACTCGATCTAAGTTTCGGCTTGTTGACCCGACCGCGTGAACCTAATTCGACCAGATCTGAACGACCGACTCCTGCAGAAATGCACCATAACTCGGTCTACAGAGGTCCAAATCGAGAAATTAAAGGTTTCCATCAAGTTAATTGATGTGGCTACAATTTATCAGAAGGACTTTACTCCAGATTCCCTTTTATTTTGACCTAAAAAATCTCGTTCTAAGGTCAGGCTATCGCATATGATCAAACATAAGGAATTTTCTCGTTCAACCTCCGCAACTGGGACCCTTCCTAAAAACACATATCTAGGATCCTGTGAGCCTTCCTCAACTTAATCCTTGACAAGAAACGATCGGGAGTTTCCAAAACCCAAGACATGTATCCATATTCAAATTTAGTAGTTCCATACGACCCAAGACATGTATCCGTACCAGGATCTTTCTTCTTCTTCTTCTTCTTCTTCCTTTCTTCTCTTCTCTCGTCTCTATTTGCCTCTTTTCTTCTCCAAGACCAAAATGAGATATTTATTTTGGTCTTATCCCTTTTATTTCTTTTCTAATCAAAGGAGGAAACTTCCTCCTCTTTCCTTTAAGCCACTTGTCTCTTTCCTACAATTTTTCATCCTTATTTCATTCTAATATCTTTCTTTTATTACTCTTGGCCCTTCAACTCTAATATTTACAACCATTTATAATATTTTTACAATAGTCTCAAATCTTCTTTATTATTTGTAATTTAACTTATGCATATTCCGACTTTTGTTTTATCTTTATTTTATTCGAATAAATATACTTACGGCTTAGTTTATACCCAAAACATGTTATAAAACTGTTAGGGTATAATTTGGGGTGTTACAGACATAGTAAAGGAGACATAAGAAAAATTTCGGGTCATTAAAAAAAGGTTAAAAGCTACTAGTGATACACAAAATTCGTATGTAGATCTAAAAAGAAAAGACAGAGAGTATGAAGTTGGATATAAGGTTTTCTTGAAAGTATCACCGTGGAGGAAGATACTTAGGTTTGGAAAGAAAGGAAAATCGAGTCCAAGGTTTATCAGACCTTATGAGATTTTAGAAAGAATTAGACCAGTCACTTACCGTTTAGCCCTCCCTCCGGAATTGGCTAAATTACATAATGTGTTCCATGTCTCAATGCTTTGAAGATACCGTTATGATGAATCGCACATCTTGCCAGTACAAGATGTACAAGTGCAATCAGACTTCACTTATGATGAAGAACCAAAAGCCATTATAGCTCGTGAAGTGAAAAAACTGCGAAACAAACAAGTCCCCCTGGTAAAAGTACTTTGGCAACACCACGGTATGGAGGAAGCAACTTGGGAGCCAAAATTAACAATGAGGGCATAGTACCCGTAACTCTTCAATTCAGGTATGAATTTTGAGGACGAAGTTCTTTTAAGGGGGAGAGAGTTATAACACCTCAAATTATACCCTAATAGTTTTATGACATGTTTAGGGTATAATGGAAGTCAAATTTGTATTTTATAAAAATTTGCTAAGTCATAAAAGCAGAACTCGGTAAATTGCCAATCGGTGACTCAAAAGACATAAGATAAAAGTTAGTATGCCATTGTAGAATTTCATAAATTAGTCATTAAATTCGAATGGTGGGAGGACTAAATAAGAAAGGGAAAACTTTGAGCTAAATTATAATACAAGATAATAATCTGTCTTGCGTAAGAACAAATTCTCCATTTTTATGGCTTAGACGTTGCATCCATTGAGAAGAACTAATTTTCGCTTAGTTTTTCTCCATTTGCTCGAAATCTATTTGTTCATGTGTAAATAAGAGAAGAAGAGGAAGAAAAGGCTAGGGTTGGAGCTTTCAAGATAAAATCAAGGTTAGAAAATCCTAACTCTTCCCGTAAATGTGTTTCGTTGGCCTGAGTCAGGGCTTCGAGGTCAGCTTTTGAGTTTGTTTTGGTTTGGAGTTGGATTTGTCCAGTGAAAAGAGCAAAAAATGCGACATTTTTGTTCAAGCTCGACGCCATTCGCCTAGGTGAAGAGTCCTTCGCCTTGACGAAGGCCAAGTGTCTTCCTTCTAGTTGTTGTCTCTTCGCTTTCAGCGGCGTCCGGTCTCGCCAGCGAACTCGAGATCATCTTCCACCATTACCCTCGCCTATGAACCAAAGGCTTCGAGGCGTGCTCTGTTTTCACCCCGTCAATTCTTTCTTGCTTGCTTGCTTTCTATTTCTACAAAACCTAAGCAAACGTGGGGAATTAGTGTAATCGTTAGAATCGGGTGTGAATTTTCGTAATCGGGTCACACAACTACAAGAATGTTAATAAGACTTGAATAAAATGCTTTCAACACATATACTGTATGTCCGCTAAGATCGGATAGTGAATAAATAGGACCAAGGCTTTCTCAACACTCATGTTTCAGGTTACCTAAAGATGTCTATCTGATACTAATTAGTATCGCCCTGTTTAGTGCTACTTAGCACTCATGTTCTATTGGTGCCATTAAGTGGGTTCCTTTTACAGCCACTTCATGTTCTATGCTATATTGTACCTACGGGTACCTATCCATATCTCTGTTATTCATTTTCACTGGTTTTTGCAAGCAAACATTTATATGAAAAATATATGAATAATGAACAATATGAAAACAAATGTAATCAATTTGGATGTTAAGACATATCTCAGTTATGTACTGTAGTGTACCTATGGGTACCTTTTGTTATAAAATTTATGTTATATACTCCTACGGGAGAGATGAATAATATGATACGTGAAATATTTATATATGCATGTATATTGGAATTGAAGATCACTGTAAGTGGTCATATATGTTATTATGTTTTCCAACTAAGATAGAAGCTTAGCAGGGTGTTTCATTCGTGTAGGTTCCGAAGAAGTCGCCAGGGACATCTCGCACTTGCTAAGGCCAATACAACATTAGGAGTCCTCCTTATATAAGTCCTTGATTTTGCTTTGATTTTGTAATATAAATGTAAATGTAACATCTTGTAATAGTAAAACTTGTATGAATACAAGTAGTTATAGAATCAAGCATATATGTGCATGACATTGTAAACACCATTATTGTGGTAGTTTTACAAGGTTATGATTTGTAGTCACAATTTTATAATCGCTTTTTGAAATAACAAGTTTATGTCACTTATGAATCTATGCTTTAAATGATCCTTCAAATAATGCTAGAAAATCAAAGTTAATAGGTCTCAACTTTGTGTGGCGGCCCTCACTCGCGCTAGAATTAGGGAATTTTAAGGTGAATCACCTTCCATTTTGGATCTTAAAAAAGTTGTTATTTTTTACATATTTATCTCTCATGATCCTTGCCCAAATACTATCACTATTTTTGAGGATTCTCTATCCTAGTTTAGTAATTGAAGCTTTATTAACATCCTCATTTTTTCTAGTTCTTAGATCTTCTTTGAATTTAGGCCTACAAACATTATTCCAAGCTACCAAAGGGAACACTTTGGTTTCATTAGAACCTATAGTTGGTAACCATAAAAAATTCCTGTTAATTATATCTAAGTCTTCATTATTTCTTTTTGTAAGTTTAAAGCAATTTATAACATGCAAAGGAAAGCTCACCAAATTAACCTTTATTATAGTTATTTTACCAGCTCTTGAAAGGAATCGAGCTTTCCATGAAGTCAACTTTTTTTGGACTTAAGAATCACTATAGAAAATGTGCTTCTTTTAACTCTTCCTTGTATTATTGAGCAACCAAGGTACTTGCTAATGTCATTGGAGTAAGGGATGTTTAAGGCTTCCCTTAGTCTACTCTCTGTAGCTCCTTACATGCTATTTGAAAATTGAATTGAAGACTTATGGAAGTGTACAAGTTGTCCCAACATGGCATAGAAGTTGTGCAAAATTATATTAATATTAAAACAAGCTTTGTGTGAGGCTTTAGCAAAAATGATACAATCATTTGCGAACATAAGAAAAGGAATTCTAGGACCATTTCGATGAGTTTGAATTCCTAGATGATTTTTAGGGTTTTCTGAATGTATTAATAGTTCCTTACCCAAAAACTCAACACAAAGAATAAATATATAAGGAGATAAAGGATCACCTTGCCTAATACCTCTTGATGGATGAATGTTACCTTTCGAGTTGCCATTAATTAATAAGGAGTAATTTAATGTGGTAATGCATTCCATTACTCGAGTTGCCTAATAAAATTTCATTATAATCTATCATAAGCCTTTTCCATGTCGATTTTAATAGCTATATACCTAGTTTTCCCGTTTTTCTTTTTAAAAGAATGCATGATTTCATAGGCTAGCATTATATTATCATTAATTACACTTGAAGCAAAAGCCCCTTGAAAAGGGGATACCACTTTATCTGGAAGATGTTTTACTCTATTAGCCAATATTTTAGCTATAATTTTATAACACAAATTGCAAAGTCTAATAGGTCTAAAGTGATTTGAGGTCTCTAGATTTTATGATTTAGGAATTAAGGCGATGAAAGTCTTATTTAGCTCTTTGAGCATGTGACCATTATAAAAGAAACCTTTGACCATTCTATAAGCAAATTTGACAAAAAAAATTCAATATTTTTTATAGAAGATAGTTTAAAGACCATCAGGCCCAAGCGTTTTGACACTAATGATTTGAGAGAGAGTTTGATGAATTTCTTCTTCTATTAATTCTTTAATTAGCTTTTTATTCTCTTCTTCTATGATGCAAGGGCTAAAAGCGTCAAACAACTCACTATTTAACCTAGGGTTTTCTGATGTGAATCTCTTAGTGAAATCATTAATAAATACATTCGAAATTTCTTCTTGATCATCAAACCAAATTCACTATGAGTCTCTAACTCTCCAAATCCTATCTTTTCTTTTTCTATTAAGTACTAGTGTTTGGAAATAACGATTATTCTTATCTCCTAATCGAGTCTAGACTAGTTTTGATTTTTGAGCCCTCTTGATCTCTTCTAATTTCAATAAGTGGCCAAGCTTTTGAGCAAGATTAACATTTTCCTTTTGGAGGGAAATATTTAAAGGGTCTATCATTAAAGAACCTAGTATCTCATCATTTTTTTTCTCGATTTGCTTTATATTTTCTTCTACATTTCTTACTTCAAGCTTATTCCAAGCTTCAACTTTTTGTCTAAATGTTTGAATTTTTTTACAAACTGAAAAGCATTGGACCCTACAATAGGTGTATTCCAAGAAGCCTTGACAACATCAATAAATCCCGGAATATGGAACCAAAACTCCTCACATCTAAACTGTTTGGATTTAAAACTTTGTTTCTTTTGTCCAAGTGTAAAACTATAGGCCCATGATCAGAGCCTATAATGGGTAGATTTTCAACCCTTACGTCCCTAAAAACCAAAAGCTAATGATCATTAATGAGGACTCCATCCAATTTTTCAAAAATTGATGAGGAGTTTCTTCTCTTATTAAATCAAGTGTAAGGAAGACCAAAAGATTCTAGATCAAGCAATTGACAATTATCAACAAAATCTACAAAATTTTGCATTCTAGAAGAGTTACCAATGGTTCCTCCTACTTTCTCATGAAGGTGTAGAATTTCATTAAAAATGGAGCTTTTGATATTAAGCAAAGTGTCTCTTTTTTTTTTTCTTTTTTTTGTTTATGGTGTTGGGGATACCAATACAAAAAGGTACAAAAACAATTAATATTAAGAATGGAGAAATAAACCTTGCTGTGAAACATTATGTTGGTTTTTAAAATAATATCCAAAGAAACAA
>JAEQBH010008669.1:0-114278 GCA_016808115.1 Tetrastigma voinierianum
GTTTTCTAAAAGTTGAGCGATAATATTTATTAATTCAAGATTCTAATATTAGCAAAATTTTAATTCATAAACAATTGTGAAGTGTCAATAAGATTTAGCTAAAACGGTTAAGAGTTCGGTAAGGAAAGGGTTCAAGGTTTGAGTATCGGGTATGACGTATTTGTAAATGAACAAATTACTGTAATGTATTGTAAAGTGAATAAAATATAAAAAAAAAAAAGAAGGTAAAAAGTAAAATTTGAAATAAATTGTAACTATGATTTAATTCACAAATAATTAATGACATAATGAATTGACTAAAAACTTATACATTTGAAAGTCGAGTCTCAATTTATTTTTATTATCATATATACTTTGTTCGTCTAAATTACCTTCACACAAATAAGCATCATACAAATACGATGACAACCACACACAGTAACAAAACGCCGATTAAAACATGAAAAATACAAATGAAAATCTAAATATTGTAGAATAACCACTTTATTGAATAATAAAATGATGAAAATAGGTGTATAAAGGTGATTTATAGCAACGAATTACAAAAAAATTTACCCCTGCTTAAGGGAAAATAGGTTAGCATAAAAAAAGTTAAGATAAGATAAGACCGGGGAAAAACATTATTTTATATTTTTTTATTAAACAATCAAACATAAAAAAAAAAATTGATAATTTTATTAATATTTTTCTTTATTCTTTATTGGAGCCAAGAAAGAAAACCGAGTATCTCAAAAAATTGCCCAAACCGGTAGCTCATTTGGTGTAGCACATTGGGATGGGGTTACCCAATCATCATTAATTCGAATCCCTTATAATGGGGTTACCTATTAGAGATTTATCCCGTCGTTAACTTTACAACCCGTATGTTTAGTCCAGGTGTGTGCAAACCGGTCTTGACATCCATTGTAAAAAAAAAAATCAAAAAATTGCTCCAATGTGTAGGAGGAGTATATTTTGTCAATAATTTAGTATTTAAAAATACTATGCTATGTACATAAAAAAAAAAAAAAAAACTACGGCTGTGTTATTTCTAAAGAAAAATAAAACACTACCATAAAACATGGAGATGGAATTATTAGGGTATTTCATAACTTAACTAACGGTATCGAGTTCAAGCTGTGGGAATTAAGTTGTTTTTTGCAATGTTTTAAAAAATAGGTCGATGATTGAATCGAAAAGTTACGCATTACAACGAGTTAAGCGGATTCATCGGTGACGTTTAAATAGATAATCATTATATTAAAATAAAAATAACTATAAATGTTTAAATCGATTAATAGCCAAATTTGATTTGTTGACCCATTGGTTTGGCCAGGTTGTGTTGGTTTAGCAATTGAATAAACGGTTTTAGATTTGAATCGGGCGCCTGTTTTGATGTTGGTTCACGATGGCGGTAAATTGAAGCGATCGGGTATGGTTTTTAAAACATTGGTTTTTTTATGATCAAACTCTATCGACATTGTAGTCTCTCTCGACTCGTATAGGGATTAGTTTTGGTGTAATATGATTTTTTTTTTTAAAGGAAAATAATATTATTGATTCAAACTTTCAATAAATCGATTAATTAAAGGTACAAATAACTATAAATCACGTAGGATGAAACGGTCGGGTTAATAGCATGTCATCCCAATTTGATAAAATAGTATTATAATATATCTGAAACTCAAGTTTTGATATCTGACGGTCATGGTGATATATTCGATCGTCGAAATATGTTTTCACGCATTTGAATAAGCGCCATGCTGATAAAGCAACGTATGAGATGTGTGAGAACGACGTCGCGTCGTATGGCGGAGTGAAACACGGCGTCGATAAGCGACAAGCAAAGAGAGAAATTCAAAATATTTGAATTATTTATTTATTTATTTTGAAATAAAAATAATTGAATTCATAGAAGATGGTAAATATGGGATGAAATTCAAAGTCACTGGCAGCTTAAGAAAAAAGAGAAATTTGGACCAGCAAAAACTTTCTATCGATGACATCGTAAGTCTTCCCTATTAACGGCGTCGTTTCGATGCTGTTCCTCGTTTTCGCCAGTTGTGGGTTTCTTCTTCGACCTCCTCCCCTCTGAAAATCGATTCCTGATCGGCCTCGTCGCTTTCCGCTGGTAACATTTCCACTATATCGTCCGCTTATTTATTGCGATCTCGGAGTGTCTTTTTTTTTTTTGGTTGGTTTTTGAAGGTATTGTTAACTGGATTTTTGTTGTTGATCTTGCTTTTGTTTGCTTTGATTTGTTTTTTTTGTGGTTTTGTGTTTTTGAATATCGATTTTGGATTTTGAATCACTCGGATCGGAGTTGATTTTGATTCGTACGGCGTCGTTGACGAGGTGTCGGGTCGGTTGTGGAAATTGGGGCCTGTTTTGGCGTTTAATTTGGGGAATTTTGGGATTATTCTCCTTGGGGTCGTGGGAAATGCTGAGATCGATTTGGGTTGTGGTCAGTTTGACTGCTGAGAATCCTGGGGGGAAATGTAGGCTCCGGTAGTTTCACTGGCAAAAACCCTCTCAAGAGAACAGTAGCTTTTAGTTGTCCAGAGAAATTTTCTTTCCCCCTTTTTGTTCTTCCTGGAATTTTCTTCAGGCTTCGGTGTAAGATATTCATGGAAATTAGTGGAGCCTAAAGAAATTGGAGAAGTTCATTTTCTTTTTCGGGAATTATTTTTCAAACAAATGGGACCCAGAAGGAAGTAGATTCCGGAAATTATGTTCCTGCTGCGCTTTGGTTCGAAAAGAAATAAAAATTCCAACTCCCTTCTGCTGGATGTTTGCATTAGGCGCGATTGGGATGAGTGAGGGTTTGGAATTTTTTTATTTTCTTCTATTTCCCATATTTTCTGAGCAACCAAACTGAGAATTAGGGGCTTTTTCTGCTAAGGAGAGAAGAGGGTATTTTTAGTTTAATTTATTTTTTATGCTGGTGGTCTTTTGTAGCTGGACTTGCTTGTGGCACAATGCAGTAGTGCAAGCTTGTTTTGAACTAAAATTGTAGTTTCGGGACCTAGTATAGTCTGGTAGATCATGGATCGTCAAGATTTAAAGTTGTTTTTAGGATATAAAGGATGCCCTTTAAACATTAACAATTTCTTGCCACTTTTCCGGGAGCTTATGATTTTATAGTTAACTTTACATGTTGAGCTTCATTTGGATTTTCATGATATGAAATTCTTATTGAGGATGTTAGCATTTCTTTTTCCTGTGGATCATCTGAAGGATATGCTGTGACGAGGCTCCAGAGCCCTCCTGCTGTATCAGTTGGTAAATTACATATAGAACTTGGATATTTGGAAAAAAAAAAATTATAGAGCAATAATATGGGGCGTCTAAAGCTGCAATCTGGAATCAAGGCAATTGAGGAAGAACCCGAGGAATGTGAATCTACATCTTCTAATAAAAGCTGCATTGCTTGTCATATGATAAATTCAGAAGTAGGTGCTGTACTGGCAGTCATGAGGAGGAATGTCAGATGGGGAGGTCGTTATATGTCAGGTGATGATCAGCTCGAGCATTCTCTGATTCAGTCTTTGAAGGCATTGCGGAAGCAAATATTTTCATGGCAACATCAGTGGCATACTATCAACCCAGCTGTGTATCTCCAGCCATTTTTGGATGTAATTCGATCAGACGAGACTGGGGCACCAATTACAGGTGTTGCCTTGTCATCTGTTTAAGATCTTAGGCATCCTTTGTTTGAATACTGTCAATGTTGAAGATGCTATGCACTTGGTAGTTGATGCTGTGACTAGCTGCCGATTTGAGGTAACTGATCCTGCGTCAGAAGAATTAGTACTCATGAAAATCCTTCAAGTTCTTCTGGCTTGCATGAAAAGTAAAGTGTCAGTTATGTTGAGTAATCAGCATGTTTGCACCATAGTGAACACTTGTTTCCGTATAGTCCATCAAGCTGCAACAAAAAGTGAGTTGTTACAGCGGATAGCTGCTCATGCAATGCATGAACTTGTCAGGTGTATTTTCCACCTCCTGATGTTAGCAACACCGATCATGCATTGGGTTAACAAGGGAACTGATTCTGTGAAGCTTGAGGTATTGGTTATATTTTATTTTTTCTTACCTTTGGGTGCAGTGTTTCTTTCTACTTATGCTGCTATTGGTTGCTGTGAAGTGAGGAAAAAGAGAAGTTAATACTGAAGAGAAATAAGAAAAAATGATAATAAGTTAAGAAAGCTGTGATCCTTTTTTTGCATTTATTGATCATAGCCATTGGTTTGATTAACAGTACTTATGCCAGGTGTATTTATCTGTACTTCAAACTAGCATTCTAACCAAGATAGAGAACTTAAAACTAAAACATTTTCTAATTTTCCTTAAAAAGTATTTTATGATAATTAACATAATTAGTGCAGATAGGTTCATATTTTTCCCCAATTTTGATGACAACGAAAGATTTATTAACTGCTATTTTGAGTTATTATCTATTATTTACCTTAATTTCTTGACATATTACAAAGCATAAGGTGAATAGTTGTTTCAAATCCCAAGACATGAACAATTGGGTGGGAGGCTCTGCAGGCTGAACATATCCCTTGGTTTTTTTTTTTTTGTGGATTACATTTTATATGGGGCAACTAAAAGAGTTTCATGTTCTAAGATTCAGTGTAAGGTTTAATATAGGTGAAGAAGGGTGTGTAGATTGCATAGGATACTAGAACCACTGACCTAATTTATAGGGTTATGAACTTCAATTCATTCACTTGCTTTAACTGATCATGCTATAGATGTGTGGGAGCATCAATCTGTTTAGTTCACAGTTGATTTCTTGAATAAGCTGTTCAGAACTGTTAATTTCTTTTCTTAGCAACGAGGAGTTTCAGTGCACAAATTATCTGGTTATTCCTTTGCAAGTAATGCATATTTCTTTTCCTCATGCAGGGCATTGGGCATGATACTGAGTATAGCTTTGGAAATAAACAGTTAGAGAATGGCAATGGTGGTTCTGAATGATGGTCAATAATACTCTGTAGGCTTTGCTTCAATTCTTCCGCAGACACAGTGGCTAGTGTGTTGGATGAAAATACAATTGGTGCTGGTAACGGGAAGGAGGCTACCGCATATGATTTGCATCTCATGACAGAGCCTTATGGGGTCCCCTGCATGGTAGAGATATTTCATTTCTTGTGTTCTTTGTTAAATGTTGTTGAGCACATGGAAATGGGTCCTTTGAATCAAATGCTATAGCATTTGATGAAGATGTGCCTCTTTTGCCCTGGGCCTGATCAATTCTGCTATTGAATTGGGTGGGCCTTCTATTCGTAGACACCCCAGGTTACTAAGTCTGATACAGGATGAACTATTTCGTAATCTGATGCAGTTTGGCTTGTCAATGAGTCCACTAATTCTTTCTATGGTTTGTAGCATTGTTCTTAATCTATATCAGCATTTGCGAACTGAACTCAAACTACAACTCGAGGCTTTCTTTTCCTGTGTAATCCTGAGACTTGCTCAAAGCAGATATGGCGCTTCATACCAGCAGCAAGAAGTCGCTATGGAGGCTCTAGTTGACTTTTGCAGGCAGAAAACTTTCATGGTGGAGATGTATGCCCATGGGTGTGATATAACTTGCAGTAATGTGTTTGAAGACCTTGCTAATTTGTTGTCAAAAAGTGCATTTCCCGTGAATTGCCCTCTGTCTGCCATGCATATTCTTGCTTTGGATGGCCTGATTGCTGTAATTCAAGGAATGGCTGAGAGAATAGGTAACGGATCACTTGGCTCAGAGCAGTCTCCAGTAAATCTCGAGGAGTATACCCTTCTGGATGGTGAAGTGTGATAATTATAGTGATCCTAGTGTTTGGGTTCCATTTGTCTGCCGGCGGAAGTATATTAAAAGACGACTGATGATTGGAGCTGATCATTTTAACCGGGACCCAAAAAAAGGGCTAGAGTTTCTCCAAGGAACCCATCTCTTGCCTGAAAAACTTGACCCACAAAGTGTGGCTTGCTTTTTCAGGTACACTGCTGGGTTGGATAAGAATCTGGTCGGGGATTTCCTGGGAAATCATGATGAGTTTTGTGTTCAGGTTCTTCATGAATTTGCTGGGACTTTTGATTTCCAAGACATGAATCTGGATACTGCATTGCGGCTCTTCTTGGAAACTTTCCGACTGCCTGGAGAATCACAGAAGATACAGAGAGTCCTTGAGGCATTCTCAGAGAGATATTACGAGCAATCACCTCAGATTCTAGCTAACAAGGATGCCGCTCTGTTGTTATCCTATTCACTTATAATGTTGAACACAGACCAGCACAATGTACAGGTGAAGAAAAAGATGACAGAAGATGATTTTATTCGAAATAATCGGCACATTAATGGAGGAAATGATCTCCCTAGAGATTTCCTGACCCCAGGCTGTACCATTCAATCTGCAAGAATGAGATCCGCACAACCCCAGAGCAGGGTTCTGGTTTCCCTGAAATGACGCCTAGCCGTTGGATTGATCTAATGCATAAATCTAAGAAAACTGCTCAATTCATCGTGGCAGATTCCAGAGCTTTCCTCGACCATGATATGTTTGCTATAATGTCTGGTCCAACTATTGCAGCTATCTCTGTAGTATTCGATCATGCAGAACATGAAGAAGTTTACCAAACATGCATTGATGGATTCTTAGCTGTTGCAAAAATCTCAGCCTGCCACCATCTTGAAGATGTTTTAGATGATTTAGTTGTCTCTCTCTGTAAGTTCACAACTCTCTTGAATCCATCATCCGTCGAGGAACCTGTACTAGCCTTTGGGGATGACACTAAAGCAAGGATGGCAACTGTAACGGTTTTCACCATTGCAAATAGGTATGGTGACTATATTCGAACGGGTTGGAGAAATATCTTAGACTGCATCCTAAGGTTGCACAAGCTTGGTCTTCTTCCTGCTCGTGTTGCCAGTGATGCAGCAGACGATTCAGAGCTCTCTGCTGACCCTGGGCAGGGTAAGCCTATCACGAATTCTCTATCTTCGGCTCATATGCCATCCATTGGTACTCCTAGAAGATCCTCCGGATTGATGGGCCGGTTTAGTCAGCTTTTATCCCTTGACACAGAGGAGCCGAGATCACAACCAACTGAACAACAACTTGCTGCTCATCAGCGCACCCTCCAGACGATACAGAAGTGCCACATCGACAGCATTTTCACAGAGAGTAAATTTCTGCAATCTGATTCATTATTGCAGCTTGCTCGGGCGCTCATTTGGGCTGGGGCGAGGCCCAGGGAACAGTTCTCCCGGGGCGAAGACACACCAGTTTTTCTGCCTGGAGTTGCTGATTGCAATCACTCTAAACAATCGAGACAGAATTAAGCTCCTGTGGCAGGGTGTTTATGAACACATATCTAATATCGTCCAGTCTACAGTGATGCCTTGTGCTCTGGTGGAGAAGGCTGTTTTCGGACTTCTTCGGATTTGCCAGCGGCTGCTTCCTTATAAAGAAAACCTGGCTGATGAACTTTTGAGGTCACTGCAGCTGGTACTGAAGCTTGATGCCCGGGTTGCTGACGCATACTGTGAACAAATAACGCCTTGGGAAGTCCAGTCGCCTTGTGAGGCAAATGCAACTCACGTTGATCCCAGATGGGTTGGCGAACGATTACATCCTTACTCTCCATTACAGCCCGGCATCCGGAGGCTTCCGAAGCAGGGTTTGATGCCTTATTGTTCATCATGTCTGATGGTGCTCACTTGTTGCCTGCCAACTATGTTCTCTGTGTAGACGCGGCTAGGCAGTTCGCTGAGTCTCGTGTTGGTCAGGCAGAGCGGTCTGTGCGCGCCCTGGATCTTATGTCGGTTCGGTTGTTTGTTTATCTCAATGGGCACGGGAAGCTAAGGAAGCTATGGCGGAGGAGGAGATTTCAAAAATGTATCAAGATATCGGTGAAATGTGGCTAAGATTGGTGCAGGGGTTGAGGAAAGTTTGTTTGGACCAGAGAGAAGAAGTAAGAAACCATGCCCTCGTATCGTTGCAGAGATGCTTATCAGGGGTGGAAGGTTTCCAGCTTCCTCACAGTTTGTGGTTGCAGTGTTTCGACATGGTGATCTTCACGATGCTTGATGACTTGCTCGATATCGCTCAGGGGCATTCCCAGAAAGACTATAGAAACATGGAAGGTACGCTTAGCCTCGCGATGAAGCTCCTGTCGAAAGTGTTTCTACAGCTGCTGAATGAACTCGCCCAGTTGACAACCTTCTGCAAACTATGGTTGGGCGTTCTCAGCCGGATGGAGAAATACATGAAGGTGAAGGTGAAAGGGAGAGAGAACGAGCTCCCAGAACTAGTTCCCGAGCTCCTCAAGAACACGTTACTCGTGATGAAGGCGAGAGGAGTGCTGGTGCAGAGAAGCGCTCTGGGTGGGGATAGCTTGTGGGAGCTGACATGGTTACACGTGAATAACATCGCTCCATCTCTGCAATCCGAAGTGTTTCCTGATCATCAAGGTTTGGAGCAGAAGAAGGACGAAACCGGGAAAAGTTTGGTGTCTGACGAAACGGGCTCTGCTCCTTCAAACGAGACTGTGGCTTAGACGATGAAGACGACGACGACTCCTCTTATTATGGTATTTTGTCTACTTGGATTGGTCTTGTGAATGCATGTTGTGATATTATATGACACACACCATGTGACCATTTACAATGAGTTGTAATCTTAGGTGTTATTATCTGTTACGTAATAGAGTTTTACAGGTGAGATTGATGATAAGGATTCTTGAAATCTAATATTGAATGGAGGCAGCTGTGAATTTGCACAAGGTACGGGGATTGGAGCATTGTATTCTGCATTTGGATCGTGTTATTAGGTTTACTCGACTTCGCCTCATTGACAGCTTCTTGCAGCACTGTATGATCGAGAGATTAAAGGTTAGATTTATCCGAAACATGTGTTAGTTTTTCTTTCGAGGGTTATTATTCTGTAGGTGCCGGATGTTACATTTTTGTTTTCTTTCTTTCTCTATTTTTGTTTTTGTTTTCTTTTTCCATGTCTCTGAAAGGGGAAGAAATACTCATTTCTGTCCTGGGAATGTTAGTAATTCCTTTGATAATTTTTGTATTGGCATGCTTGATCGTTGATGTACAGAACTCAAAATTGCAACATTTCTCCTTGTTTTATGTAGAGAGTTTCTTGTTGTTAAAAAAAAAAAGAAAAAAAAAAGGTTGAGAGTTTCTTACATGGTGTGATCTTCTTTCTTGGCTGATTCTTGGTAGCATGATGATGATGTTCAGAGTTTTCTTTGAGATTCCATGGCATTGTGAAACTCATAGATGGTGTAAATTGGGTTTCTGTGATTACCTATCGGGGCATGTCTTAATGCCCTAAATTTCCTTTTTCTTTGAAATTAATCGTTTGGTTCTTAGTTGTATTTATATGCGTACTCGAGGGGTAGCTCAGTTAGTTTTAAAGTCTTAGGGTTTAACATAATGGTCACCAGTTCGAGTTACCAGGTTTACACAACCTTCCTTTTTTATTAAACTTTATGGCGTGGTTCATATTTGTATTTATATGTGAACTTGAGGGGCAGCTCATTTGGTTTTAAGGTCTTAGGGTTTAACGTAATGATCATTATAGTTCGAGTTCCCTTAGAACTATTGGAGGTTTACTCAACCTTCCTTTTTCATTGTACTTTATGGAGTGGTTTATATTTGTATTTATCTATGGGCTAGAGGGTAGCGGGTTGGTTTAAGGTGTAGGGTTTAGCAGTAGTGTTGATTCGGACCCTTAGGGCTACTAGAGGTTTACTCGACCCTCCTTTTTCATTGAACTTTATGGAGTGGTTAATATTTATATTTATATGCAGCTGGTTTAAGGCTTTAGGGTTTAACCCATTTGTCACCGGTTCGAGTTCCCTTAAGGCTAATATAGGTTTATCCTGTCATTAACATAGCAAGGATCTAGAGTAGGTTAGGCAAGGTGCATGCAAGCTAGTTTTGGACATCTGGTTATCAAAAAAAAAAAAAATTGTGTTATCTGAATTTAGTTATTACCAGTAACCAGGTTGTGGCGTGTGTTGGCCCAAAAAATGAGAGGACGACTTAACGAAGCGGTTTTATTTTTATATATATATTATTTTAGTTAAATGCATTTGACTTTTTTGAGGATATGTATTTAATTTTCTTATCTCTCAGAAAATTTGAGAGAAAGGAGTGCAAGGGAATATAAAATAATGAAAAAAAAAAAACAAGGAAATAAGAAAAAAGGAGGAAAATAAAAATAATACACACTTAAAAGTCGTGAATTATTTTAATATAATGTTTCATTCAGTTTGTATATTAAAAATAAAATAGCAGAAAGTTGTATAAGTTTCCAATTAACTTAAACTATATTTGGTTTTATTTGGAATTTTTTGAATATGATAGCAAAACTGATATATTTTCTTTGCATTTTTTTCTTTTAGTGCTTTTGAAAATCAGACACAATATTAGGTCATATTTGGTTTAAAAAGAAAAATGTGCAGGAAAAGAAACAAAAATAATAAATAAAAAGGAAGAATTTTTTTTTTTTTTAAAAGTCATTATTATTTTTTCAAATTCATTTTATTTATTTTATCCCTATCAATAAAAAAAATTAACGGTCCGGTTTTTGAATAATTGCTAGGTACTTATTGAAGAATTGAATCAATCAATTTTCACAGTTGGTACAAACGTTTAAAAACCGAATTGCTGATGGCTGGTCTGTCAATTAGTTACCTCTTCGATCTAATTCTGACATTTGAAACCGTAAATCAATAACTTTTTCTATTCAGTCATCAATCCGATTTTTGAACAATTACTAGGTACTTTATTATTAAAAAATTGAATCAATCAATTTCGCGGATATACGTATTTTAAAAATCGGATGTCCGATCCTGACCCTTGAATGGCAAGCTTGATAACTTTTCTGATTAATCATTGGTCGGTTTTTAAACAATTGCTAAATACTTTGTTGGGATCTTTTTAGTGCATCCTAACCGAATAGATCCGTTGGGTTGGATTTTAATGCTCAAATAAGAAAACTGGTAACTTTAACTCAGGCAATGAAGAATGCTGCCAGTCTAACTGGTTTTTTTTTTTTTTTTCTTTTTTATGGTTGTCAAAATGCAGCGAACATAGAATCCAAACCCAAATAAACAGCGTTCATGTATTTACATAACACAGACTTAAACATTGTTAAGTCCTTAGGGATTTTAATAAAATTCAAAACATTATTTTTAATGTGAACTACCATTAAGGACTACATATTCAACATGATTTTGCTAAATTCAATCTGCTATGATCAATAATGCTACAAGATAGTAGCAGGTACCTGAGCTCCGGTGGACGGGTCCCATCCAGGCGGCTTGATCTCCGGCCAATCGCCCCGACATCCTAACCTGATGTACAGGCTCTTCTTACCTTCAACAATGGAGCCAAAAAGAATAGGTTAAGATACAGAGCCTTTTGAGAGGATGATGGAAAGTTCTGCGGACGCCTACTAAGTGGGGGCGATTGAAGCAAGATTTAATACATGGGAAATACATAACACTCAGAAAATAAAATACCAAGGAAAGAAAATGGGGGATTAAAAGTAGAATAAAAGAAAAGAAAATTTAAATTTATGTTATTTTAAATCTTTTACATAAAGATTAAAATAATTAAAAAAAAATGTATATGTTTTATCATATTTATTTACTTTACCATTTTCTTTTTACATAACGCAGAGAGAACAATTTTCTTTTTCTAGCATTTTCCAATAACTAAACAGACCCATAGAGCCAAATAAAGCACAATAAAGCCCCTTTTAGTTTCTGAATTTGTTTTAATTTTTTTTTAAATATATGTTCAAAAATCTTGGCCAAAATTATGCGCTTCAGTACTAACAACCCCAATTTCTATTTTCAAATGAAACTAGGCATGTGCAAAAAAATAAAAAAAATTTATATCACTCTCTCACCCTTTAATCCTCAACTCAAACTGAAATTTCTCAGCCCTCTTAATTTATTGGTATCAGAGCCTTAGATCTAGTTAACCATAGATAAATTAATAATAAAAGAATATATTAGAAATTAGAGTGTTTAAGATCCTTTAGCTTAACGAGAATACATAAAGTGAGTAGAAATAATTAGAAAGGAAATAATATTTGTGAGAAGGTTTGAAGCTTGAGATATTTAATATTATAACAAATTATATTAAAAAGAATTTGGGCTACATTCTTGAGATAATAACTACTCTTAAAAATTAGATAAAGAAGATTAGTGTTTATTATTCTTAGAAACAACCTAGAAAGAAGACATTTAAAATTAACTCACTCGGACATAAACAAGCTTTATTTATCCTATTTATTTAAAATTAGTCTATGACAAGATTGATGATTTCACATGAAGTAGTCATATAGATTTCCAGAAAATAGTGATAGATTAGACCATAAGAAAGCCTTAGAAATTTATTAATAATTTGAATATAATAATTACCTAAACATTAGATATAGTTCCTCTCCCAATAAGAAAACAAGTCAACACGAGAATATTATACTAGAAAACATTTTATAGAAAAATTAATTATAATAGAAACTCTGCATAGTAGATTATCGAGAAAAGACACATAGAAGATATAACAATTATTAAAGATTAGTCATTTAATTAGAAATTTAGATTATCTAGATCTCATAATAGAAAACTTAGAAAAACAAATTAGTATTTCATATTCATTTAAACTCAAGTGCAATTATAAAAAAGAGTGTTATACACATAATATACATTCAAAAAATTTAGAAAACTCATATAAAACTCTTAACACATTAGTAGATCTAATAATCAATTTCTCATAAAATTTTAAAACTTTCAATCCAGAATTTAGTAAGATAAAACGCTTAGAAAACAAAGTAGAAAAAATTGGAAAAAAAACCTTGATTATATCCATTCACTAGACTTGGTAAAAGAAAATAGAACACTAGTACACAAAATCAAATACTTAACTTAGAAGAATCTAACAATAAAATTATTAATCAATTGGAAAAGCTTTACGAGAAATAAATAAGACATACGGATATATTAAAAAGAATTAAATAGACTAGCATGAATAACCTATTAAAGACCAAACATATCTCCAAATACTAGAAGAAGCTAAAAATTTCCATAATATACCGGAAAGGTGCAAGTTGAGAAAACCACATTAGTAAAGCAGTTAACTTTAGTAAAAGCGAATAATATAATAATAATATTATTACTAAATATAAGTCGAGAAACTTTGTAAAATCCGCGATAAACCTAGTAGTTCAAACACACAAGACATAGAAGATCTTATAAAAGGAATAAATAACTTAGAAATAGGAAAACCCAAGAAATCAATAACTATACCTAGAACTTATAACTTTGGAACAAGTAAAGACAAACAAAAAAGTAATGAATAACAGAAGATCATTTTCTGGAATTTCTAGAACAATATATGAAGAAGGAGAAACAAGTAGTAATAATGATAGATTACTTAGGCAAGTTGATAAATATGGAGCAGAAATAGCTGAAATCATAGATCCAAAAATAGAATATGAAAACTTTAAGACTAATGGTTTAAAAATATTAGAACCAAAAGTGATATATAAAGAAGATATTTGAAAGAAGAAATAGAATTTATAAAATGTATAAGAGAAGAAGAAATCAATGCTTTGGAGATGATACAATCACCTTAGAACCATTAGGAAAAGGTATAGTAGACAAATTAAGAAAAGATTATAGTTTTTGTCATTTAGGATTAATAACTATAGCCAATAAAGGCTTAGAAGGAAAGGCTTAGCAACAAAAACATTAGTACATATATATGATGATAGTTGGACCAGGATATGGGAGAAAAGCAATGATAGCAAATGCGAGGAAATAGATATGAATAATAACATAGGTATAAGTATATTGTATGCAGGACACATGATGAGCCTCAAAGACTCACAACAAGATATTAAAATAGAAATTAAAACAAAAGGATATGAACAACAAGTAAAAGGTAGTAATCTAGTAATTAATATAGGATTTATTGGAAGATGTACAAATTATGCAGATAATAAAGTAAAAATAAAAGTAGAAGATGTGGTAAATCTCTTAACCACTAAAGGAGTAGGAATGGTTAAACCAGAGGCATTAAGTACGAGAGAAAATTTAAGCGGGGATTAGAATGGGATTTAGAAGATTTTTGCTAAGAACGAGCTTGATTATACCAAAATCCTCTTTATTATACCAAAATACTTTAGGAAAAACTAGTATAAGATTCATAGATTATAAAAAGAATTATATACAAGAAAGTGAAGAGTACCAAGAAGAATTAACAGAAATAAAAATAGACTCTGTAACTTTAGAAGGAAAAGATTACCCAATAAAAAGAATATTCTATGAAGTAGACGGAGTAATAGCAAGAGAAGAAGATTTATTAAAAATAGAAACATTAGCTTTAAGAAAAGGAGAAATAGAAGAAGAAGAAAGATTAATTTATGATAATCTAGGAAACATTGTAGTCATAGAATTAATAGAAGATGACAATGAAACCATAGAATCAGATAATGGTTTAGAAATGATGGATGATGAAGTAAGTACTGCAACTTCTCCTACACCATTTACCAGAACCCAACCTATGGGAGTAAGGCAAGATAGAGGAAATTTACCGGACCACAAGAGTATATTAGCAAAGGAACAAACCTAAGCCAAATCAATCCTATGATGAACCATAGATTATAGACCACAAGGAAGACCTTATCCAATAGAAAAACCCTATAAGTTCCAAGGACAAGCTTCAAGACAAATATTAAATATAGCAACTCATGATCCATAATTATGGAATAGCATAATAGATGTATGGAAGTATCCAGTAGTAGCAGAAGTTTGGAAAAATATACCCCAAGAAACAGATCCTGAAACCATGTATAAGTATTTAGAAACCTTTTTAGGAGAAAGTACTTGGGCATTATGAGAATCTTACAAGACAAATTTCAGGGAAAATTACAATGGTGTGCTTAAATTAGGAGCTAATCCCTATAATTTTGTAAACCAAATTAGTAGTCTAATTATAGGAGAAGATCCCAACTCGGGACATATTACCATTCAACAAGAAGCATTATTACATCTAGAACAAATGCAGATAAAAGACTGGAAATATATAAAAGAATTTTGTCAATCATACTACCATTTTTGTGCTATTTCAGGAAATGGATTCAACAAAGAGTTAGGAGAAAAATTGTTTGGCTTCCGGGAACCTTAGGAAGAAATTGAAACCTCATGGAGGGAATTAAAAAGAGTCCAACAAGATTAGATGTGGCAAGAACCTTGGAGTATAGGACATAGGATAAACCATATAATGAAAATATTAAAGAAAATGTAGCAGAAATACAAACCCAGACAACTTAAGAAAAAGTCAATATAGATGCAGCAAAAATATATTCACACCACAAACCTATGGAATGGAAAGAAAATAGAAAAGAAAAGAAATAAAAACCATATAAAATACAATAAAAGATATTTCTTAAAAGATCTACTAGAAGAAAACCTTATTTAGATCTAGCAAACATGTTAGAAAATACAATCCAAGAGAACATATAGAAACAAAACAAGTGTTATGCGTAGATGGGAGCCAGTTTAAGTGAATTGTCTACAGAAAGAAAAGCGCATATAATGCTAGAAGTATGCTTTTAAGAATGTACAAATGAAGAATTAGTGGAAATAGATGAAGAAATATCGTCTTGCTTGAAAGCGATATATAGTATAGTTAGTATCACATAAGGAAAACAAAACTCAGATAGTGAAAATGAAGATCTAATAAATGATTTAGCAGAATTAGAATTTCCAAATACAGAATTTATGGATATGACATGTGAACATAAATGGAAAAAAATAGGATAGTATTAGATGTTTCAAATGTAAATGGTTTCCAGATATATTACATAGAGCAAAATGTCATAAGTGTTACTTAGAAGGATGTATAATATGTATAGAATAATACTTCGACACTAACCTAAGTACTGAAAGTAATGAATGTCAAAATAATCAAGAAATTATAAATACTCTCTTCATAGATGAAAAGATCAAAAGAATAGAACAAGAAGTAATTCTGAAGGATATAATGATTTAGTAACAAAATTTGAAAAATATATAGGAAGAAAAATTGGAAAATCAGGAAAGATTGCTGGATGAAGAAAATATAATATAATAATCACCTATAGAAATACAATAAATTATGAGAAATAAAAGCACTTCAAATAGAATGTACAATTAGGATAGAAGATTTTAATACAAAACATATGCATAAATTAGAATCTAGTTCTTACTCATATAATTCTAGATGAGAGAAAAATATGTAAAAAGGAGTTTATGTATTAGCGGGGAAAAGCCTCACTTCAATGCCTGAAGTAAGCGGAGCTTTAATAGGTATAACAACTATCTAGAAATCTTACAACCAAAATATCCTTTTATAATAAATTTATTATAAGTCAGAATATCTTATTAAAAAGAACGGATATTATTTCAAATCTTGAACTTATCAAGTTATATTAGGACTAATATTTCTGTAAAGATGTTGATTGTGCTTTTTATTGAAATTTTTTTACATATCAGGCCAGAAACATATTAAACCAGTTACGAAAGAAATGGGGAATTATAAAGTCAGGAAAGATTGATATTAAATACATAATATTAAATCCAGCTCATTCAGCAAAAAAAAGTTGTGATTAGAAAAGAAGGACATTAGTATATGACATAATACAGAAAGGTTTTAGGAAGAGAAGATATGAATCTTGAACAACATGGTTAATTATATTAATAATGACATAAACACTTTTATGATTAATATAAGAAGAACAAAACGAGCTAATTGGTGAACAAAAACTAAATTACTGGAAAATCATTTAAAATGTGGAAAAAGTCAAAAATTTGATCTTATTAAAAATAAAAAGTCAGTTCTAAAACTATTGCCCAGAATGAAGGCATTGAAAAATATAGAAGATTATAAGACACATATTGTGGTTACTAAAACTAGGTGTAATACGTCGATCAGATTCACCTCATGGGTCAATGACTTTCTTAGTAAATAAGCATGAGTGACAGAGTAAAAGTAGGATGGTAATTATTCACAATTCTTGATAACCACGAGGAGATGATGGATATGATATACCAAGAAAGAAATTTTGGCTCAGGAAAAATAAAAGGTGCACTATATTTACTTAGTGATTTAAGTGGGTTTTTGGCAAGTTAGATTTTAGGACAGCCCTACCTTGGACAATCACCATCGAGGAAGGGCATTTGAATGAGCATGTCATTTGGTTTAAAAATACACCCTTAGTATTTCAAAGAAGATGGATAATATTTTTAGATAATAAATATTTCATGTGGTTACATATTTAGGCGATATATTTAAGTTTTAGCAAAATAAAAAACAACGTATAGGACATCTAAAATAGTATTAAAAAGTTTGAAAGAACATGGTATTATAATTAAGCAAAGAAGTAAAATCACGATTATTTAATGATATAAAATTTTAGGTAATAATGAGATGGTAAAAATATTATTACATTACATATTCATAAAAAAAATTCTGCACTCAGATAAACTAAGAAGAACAATAGAATTACATAATTTCTAGGATTATTAACTATGATTCTTCATAAAAAATTTATTAAGATTACAGGCCACTTTATTTAGTAAAGTAGGAAGTAAAGGACATAAATATTTTAATCGAGAAGATATTAAGTTATTAAAATCTCTTAAAGAAATAGTTACCAAGTACAGCATTCAGTCTACTGCTGTAATGATTATTTAATAATTGGAAAGCAGACAGGATGTAGCACAGGATAGAAACGTGTTGATAACAAAACCCTTAAGTATTCGGTTAAAAATACGAGAAAAAATTTGTAGGTATAGTAGTGAAAAATACAGAAAATTTAATATAAGTATATGATACATATTCTTTGGCTCATAACATATCTTCTGAATCATTTGAGATAATAGTTTCTAAAAGAAGTACTATCGAGCACTTGTTTGTGAGGCAATAGTAAGGTTTTATAAACAAAAACTGAAAAAAATTAACCAGGAGATGGATTAAATTTCTGAAATAATAATTATCTGAGGGATAAAGTAGAAAATTAGACATATAAGAAGAATGTGATTCTAAGCAGATTCATTAAGTAGACTAATAATTAATTTTATGTCGAGATTGGCGACGGATAGCTAGGATCATTCAGGTTATTCATTAAAAGATCGAAAAGTACTAACCTTGGAAAAAATCTCTTAAGAGTATACCCCACATTGTATAACCATTAATTTATTACCTCATATAGGACTAGATGAGGAACATAAAATAATATTATAGATAACCTTTAGTTAGTTTCGATTCGGATTTTTAGTCTGAGCCAATAAGAATTTAGATAGAAAATATTTCATTACTTGTTTTAAATTGTTTATTAGAATATTTTCATAAAGACAATAGTAATATTATTTCAGTTTCTATGTGTTCTGAGTGCCAGCAGATCATTTTAAAACATGGAAGAAGTCCTTCATATATATCAAATAATCCCCGACCATTTTCAAAGTTTTATAAATCCTTGAAGCACGGTCGTACTAAACGAAACTTAAGGAAGTAAATTATTTTATTAGTCCATATTATTAAAATTTAAAATGTCCTTATTGGCACTTATTTAAAGCAGGTAGAAACAATCTTGTAGATGACGTACCCCAGATTCTGTATGGTTTTTCTACTTAAAGTCAGATCTTGCCGGAAGAACCTGATAAGGAAAAAAATCATTGATGTATGAGATTATAATGTTAAAATTATGTGAAGAAAAATGGAAAAATGAAATGATTTATGCAAATTCAGAAAAATAAAACTTTGAAAGAAAAATTCAGATGAACACAAATAATTTTTGACATAATAAATTTTCAAACTTTAGAAAATCACCCCAGACGACATTAAAGATAGAATAGGTCCACTTAGAACAATTCATAGATTTATTGGAGCTGGATTAAGTTTAGGCTTGATAATATGAAACGTGAACTCAAACGCCTGGTGGTAAAGACACACCGTCCCGGTTTATGGTGAGAGCTTACGAAAAACCTATTAGTTATTCATATACAATGAGTGGTAGTTCTCCAAAAGATATGTAAAGTAAAAGCCCAGAGATCAATGAAGTCATGGATTAAGTAGAGAAGATAAGAATGTATGATACGATTTTGATAATTTGATGAGATATAAGTGAAAAAACAAAAAATGTGAGTGGAACATGAAGAAAGAGAGAAAAGCGAGTGAAAGATAAAAAAGCAAAAAGTTTGATAAAAGCGAAGACTTGACATGAGTGGAAAGGCGAGAAGAAGAAGATATGAAAGCATGAAAAATAGTTGCCTCTCGACAAGATTTGTAGTGCAAAAGGACGAAATTTGAAAAGAAGAAAGGCAAGCCCGGTGTGAAAGATACTTTTCGATTGACAAGTTATTATTTTCTTTTTAGATCCTACTTACGATAAGATTAAAACTAGTAGGACGAAAATGCGGCATTAAAAAGATATGTTGTAATCTGATAAAACTCATTATAAATATCTTCATATTGTAAAAGAAAAATTTAGAAAATTTTGTTGTGGTGAATTGATAGTGCAAAGAATAGGATCCTTCAGCCTAACATGTCTTTAACTGTCCTTCTCTTGCTATATAAAACTTCTCTATGTATTTGATAGAACTCTCCTAAGCCCTCTCTCTCTCCTGAGCTCTCTCTCTCTCTCTCTCTCTCTCTCTCAATTCTGCTTGTGATATATCCCAAAGCTTTCAGCATAAGCTTTCATACAAACTTTCAACTCAAGCTTTATTCCTCTTGTATAAAGGTGTGTTTCTTTTCAATGAAATATGTGTAATGTTTCCATCTACTTTCATTTATTTATATGTTTAAATTTTAATTTGTTTTAAAACTTAGGGGACATCCCGAAAAGGGTTTCCTCTAAATCTTGTAACACAATATTTTTATTGTATCATTTCGCTTAAAATTATGCTGTTTGAAACAATCTATGATCCGAGCTCATGGTGTGGTAACCTCTAGTATAACAAACGAGAGTACGAGATACTTTCTTTTGATTAATGAACTTTCCTTATATGTATGATCATTGCCTTAAGAAAGTAAAGGAAAATCCTGATTGGGATATAAAATTTTCTGTCTCCATCCTCTCACCCTTTAATCATAATAGGCTGAAATTTCAAAAGGACTAAGGAGTCATTCAGTGATATGGAAGTGCAGACCTTGAAAGAGGTTATGATTGTGATGCGCAGTTCTTATCACGGCGTTGCTTGTTCAGGCTGAGGAAGCAGGCCACGGTTTTAGCATGATCAGCATCCCAGCCATGACTGACCACGACATCTGCATTTAGTACCCTGTTTCCTTCTTGGATGTGCTTCTGGCGCCCTCTCCTTTGCTGATTCTTCATCTGCATAAAATTGTAGAAAAAATGGTGAGTTCATAGAATCATCTTTTAATCCTTTGTTTGGGCATTAATTTTAATATAACATAGACAGTTTGAAAGAATAGAAATTTCCTCAATGGACAAATGACCCCAGGGTTGGAGCTTGCATTTTTGTGCTCGTTGGCCTAGAGACGGGAATGACTCGACGGACCAAGGCGAGAGGCGGGTGGCAGAGACAGTAGGCCAAATAAATTAAAACCATGGTTTTTTTATTTTGACCCCTCCCTCTAGCTTAAAAGTTCATTTTCTTCAAGTTATTGCCTATCTTGAAGCATAATAAACTTTTAACAAAGTATATACTATAAATAGAGGATTACATAAAGTATTTAAAAAATAACATAGGATTATCGAGTGGAGTCTATCAAAGACAAACATGAAGCGGGCTTAAAAAGAATCTGGTGGGCCTAAAATGAAGCATGCGGCCCGACACTTCTATGAGCTCGGACCGGGGGTGGGCTCGAAGTGGGCGGTTTTTGGAGACCCCTAGTTAGACTCCATTCACTATCCTTGTGGTTTACCTATATCTCTTCTTCCCACAGTAATGGCATTGCCATCTTGATGGATTCAGGAAAAAAAAAAATGGAGCAAATCTTTGTGCTGACAAAATGTGATAACTAATATAGATTTGCCTCCACTCAAAGTAGGAGGGTAGGGTTTTTATTTTAGGATATGAGGAGAGGAACAAGAGAAAAGTTTCTAGTAGAAAAAAAAACATAATACAATATAGAGAAAAAAGAGATGACGGAGAAAATATGGGAAATCTTAGAATCTCGGTAAAGCTTTCTCAGAATTCACCTAAGAAAATCAATAGATCTCATCATTGAACCCTTATATTAATAAGAAAAATACATAATGTTAATAATATCAAGTAATTCATCTATTTGGTTTAAATAAATCAGCCTTATTTATAAACTTCTCTAAGAAATCCAAAGTATATTATGATTCTAATTTTTTTTAACTAACATTCAAAATCTACTAGGATTCTAATAACTTTTTATTATGACTCTAATTCTATTTGTCTTATAGCCCTAGTTAGCTAATCACAATGTAGGTGGGTAGAACTTTTATTATTAGGGTGTAGGGAACAAGTATCAAAGTTTATACTAGGAAAAACATAAAATAAAATAGAAAAAGGAAAGAAAACAACAAAAGAAAAGATAGAAATCTCTCAATCTTACTAAGGCCCTCTATGAGTTTCCACTAGAAGAAAATCAACAGTGTCTCCCATAAGGAATTGCAACATTTACAATGGAAAAAAAAGCACAATATTAATAATATCAATCTATTCATCTATTTAATATAAACCAATTAGCCATATAGGTTCTTCACAAAAGAAATCAAATTATATTTGGATATTAGTTATCTATAGTGGCTCTAATTTTATTATAAAATCTAAAGTCTACAAGGAGTTTAGTAATATATTAACTCTGGTTCTAATTGTCTTATAAACTAATTAGTTTATCATAATTTAACTCAGCAATCTGCTAAACTTATTTACTACCATCTAATATGAATTTAATTCTAACAATATTAATCATACTTAAGTTTATTTATATCTTTTTTTTTTTTTTCCTTTTCTTTCTTAACTGGACTAAAGAGACTTTCCCATCACAGAGTTTACTTACCAATGGGAAAATATTTAAATGGAGTAGTGGAGATGGGAGGTGAGAGTTAGGGTGGAATAGCCTTGTCATTGTTAAATTTAATCTCTCTCTCATACATGTGTATGCACCCACACACACATGAGACTACTAAATTTAATGTTTAACATATTTAGGAGTGTTTTTAGGGGAATATTCTATGGTATTGATTTGGCACCAAGAAAACTTACAATCTTCTTTTTTTTTCTGATAAGTAAACTGAGCAATATATATCAACAACAAAAGGAGGGGGCCAGTTTGCCCCAAAGTACAGGAGTAAATAGGGAGCTCATCTTGACCATTGAAAACATACAATGGAATCTCAACTGTTAGATGGGGGTATAAATATACGGACAAAGTATAACAAATGAGACTGAGGGTAAAAAGCAATGGATCTAAGTTAGGTACAAAACATTTGAACCAACTTGTACATGTGGTATGTTGTAGTGATCACCTTATCAACAGGTACCAATTTAGTAATATAGGGAGATTTTTTTCTGTCTGGCCCATCAAACCAACTCATTTGTTCCTCACATAGAAAAGATACCTCAAAGGCATTTGCAAAGATGTACTATCATTTGAAATGGATAATAAAATAACCTGAAAATGCATTTGGGTAACAACATAAATCTAAAATATAATTGCTTGTGCATCACATGACCAGGAAATTTTTGACATCCTAATAGTAACAAACAAAATGCATATCTCCAAAGAGGTAAGAAACTTCTCTAGATCCATCATTTTTTCAGTTTAAATTTTCTTATCAGAAATGAAACAAGATTAGGATTCTCATGGTAAAACAGGACAATTTTTCCAAACTTCTATCCATATGTAAGCTTTTTGGGTGGCAAAATGTCCCATGGTGCATTCAAAACAATAGTATATTAGAAAGGCTGGTTATCAAAATGGAGTACTGAACAGAAGATCCAAAACAAGTTACCAGTGGCTTCAGACTGTGACAGCCAAACAGTAAATCAGCATAAAAGGTACCACTCATTTATTATCAGCTCTTCCGAGCAGCTCCATGAAGTCCTCTAATGTCACAGTGACAGCGGGGACATGACTGCCAGATTAACCAGCCCAATCAAAGATATTTATCTTTCAGAAACAAAAAATTGAAACAGTCAGATTAGATCGTAAGACAGATTTTCTATTACAGCACTTTCTGGCTTCTGCTACCGACTCGAACCCATCAGCTGCCACCTGAATTGATTACATTTATTAATGCACTGCAAGATGGAGATACCAAGTTATTTTAAGCATTCAATAGACAAATAATACACCTTGATGTTTCTTTGTTAGCTAATGAATGATCACCCAGTATCATGTATTGTCAAAATGTAATAGTTGGTTGTCACTTGTCATCAAACATGTAGTACTTCAAAGTTCCTTATTTTCAAGGAGTTTATCCCTTGCAGAAAAATGTTTTCTCAAAACTCAGATTAAGGCTTTTCCACTACTTTCTGGAACAATAGATGTAGCAAACAGATTTACAAAGAAGAAACACGAATTTGTGATCCTTTAAATGATAAATAGTAATAATATTCTCTTTACCAGAAAACATCTGTAGGGCAAAGTAGAAAGAACAACAATGGACCAAACACTCATTCAACATATACCTGAGGCAATAGATGGATATGATCAAGAAAAATTTTGACTTGTTGCATAATTTGTCCCTTCAAAAACTAGAAAATATCATTCGTCTCTCTACTTTCTCTACCATTCTCAACTTTTGACACTAGTACACATGCATGCATATATTTATCAATCTACCTATGTTAGAGTTATCAGTTTCTTTTTTTTAGTAAATAAGCAGTATATTACGAAAAGGTGCTAAATTCATGGCTTTAGTATTCAATTAGCATTCATTTAATTATTCCATATTAATCTTTTCTCCATGTCCTTGTGCTCCAAGACTAAGGCAGACAACTAAGCTTTCATGATGCATAGTATCTCAAACATGCTTACATAAGTCAATGGATTGTTTGGCAAATGTTAACAACTCCTTGGTGCTTAGTGGGGTATACTGCAAATGTTCAACCAAAAGGGAAAAAAACTCTTAGAACAGGAGAAGCAATATTGAAGAATAAATTCCATTGTTAACTAACCATGGAATTCCTTATTGATTCTTTTGAGTTGAAGCAAAGCAAAAAAAGTAAGAAAGAATTTCCACAATGATGAAATGTAAAATTGTAGAATCATAAGAGAAGAATGTATAAATCCACATGATAGTCTATATCCCACCCCAGTCAAAATAACCAAATCACACAGGCCTAGAGGCCATACTATCTTTCTATGTTCACATGATCAAAGCTGATCCGAATTGAAATTTGACTAGTTATAGCATCTCGTAGCACTTGAAGTGACAATAAATTTGACTTAAGAAGGGAGTGTGAGCATGTATCACCAGCAAACTAAACTGAAGAAAAAGGATATACAAGCATGATTATGTTTTGGATTCTGATAGATATATTATATTGAGCAATTGACAAAAAGGATATTCATGAATATAGTGAAATGGTATACCAGAGCAGAAAGTTTCCATACCCTAAACCAACGGCAAGTTCCCTAGCCACCTTATCATTAATTTCAGTTGAATCCCCAACTTAATGTAAATTGATGTTTTCCTTTCAGCTTTAATTGCATAGCTCCTGCTGTCAAAGACTCCCAGGACTCCACAATGTCTGGCCATTTCATATTCGGGTCTTGCTTCTTCAGGTTTACCACCAGTTGATCTTCATCTATATACCTGATTAAAACAACAACCTTCAGCCAAACATGTCATGATCCACGACCCACAAAAGTTAACGAAATTCAGGAAGCCAGATAATCCCCGCACAAAACCATATCACGTTTCAAGAAGACTTTATCTTCTCATACAATTGATTAATTTCAAGAAGCGTGACGAAAGACCCGGACTGCTTCACTCCGATTTTCAAATAGCTATCTTCCGCATCCCACAAAAATGTCTCTAGAACTTACATGCCACTGCCTCCTAAGCTGCAATCTCAACTCCATCTCAGAAGAAGCATCAGAGAACTGCACTTAAGTTTCACACAATCAGTTCTGGATGATATGAATCAAATTCAAATTCTTTCATTGTCCATTTGCTATCTTTCCTTTAAAACCATTAAGGTAAAACTATAGCTCGAATTCTAGGGTTTTTTTCCTTTCTATTCAATGTTTTCTGGGCAAGGAAACAAAATGATACCTCGTAATTGCTGGGATTGAGAGAGAAGGTGGAGAGAGCCTTGCAGGAGAGACGACGAGCGGCATTGTTTGAAGTGAGAGGAGGCGTGAGGAGAGAGAGAGTGGGCTTGGGAGAGGGGAGAAGAAATCTTTGGGAGGGATAATTGAGGAGATATGAATGGGTTTGGGAGAAGAGAAGAAGATAGAAGAAGCCATTTCGAAGTTCCTAAAGGAGGATAAGGGACACCATTCGGAGAGAAAAATGCTTTCACCAACACAACACCTCACTCTAAAATATATATAAAAAAAATTAATTAATTTATACATTAATTTGTTTGTTTTTCTTTATTTAAAAAAAAAACTTATTATAAACTTTTCACTTAATAAAAAATAAATATGTATATATATATTTTATATTTTTTAATGAAAAAGTAATTTCCTAGGACATGTTTTTGCATTTATTTTTCCTTTATTATGACGTGTTTTGTTGTCGATTTATCGCGATAGGTAATTATGACGAGTATTGTTGTTTTATG
The DNA here is from genome assembly GCA_016808115.1 of Tetrastigma voinierianum. Classification (NCBI taxonomy): domain Eukaryota; kingdom Viridiplantae; phylum Streptophyta; class Magnoliopsida; order Vitales; family Vitaceae; genus Tetrastigma; species Tetrastigma voinierianum. The sequence goes on from JAEQBH010008669.1 coordinate 25,789, forward strand.
CCGTGCTTTGCCAATGAGTTATTGTTATGAACTGAAATTGTCTCGTTCTTAGCAGTAGTTATCTCCTCTTCTCTCTTTTGTCACGAACACCAATACTTAATGGATGACATAATTGATCGCTACAAGAGGGTATTGCTGGAAGAATGAGAGGAGACCGACTTAGTGATTGATTTTGTAGAACAATGTCCTGAATAAAGCTCAAATATAATTTTGTTATCTTTAAGGAAAATAACAAAAAACCATAAAACTTGTTTGATGCGACTCTATGTGTTTTCATTTCTTACAATACGTTTAAATAAAGAAAATAAAAAGTCCGAAACAAACATGACTACACTACTTACAATAACTCCTATATCCTATGGCCCACTCGTTCCATGTGGACATCCCATATGGTTATTCTTTGTCTTTGAATAACGGTAAATCATAAACAAGCTATTATTACCCAGCTCAAGAAATGACGTTTTTCGAGTTCGGGTTGAAATGTGTTATGTAACTCCGACAAACGCATGAATTTATCCGCTTCATCCTCTTGCCACCCTTCGATTTTTGAAATTTTTTTCGCATTGTATTTAAGGGGATCACATTTCCAAATCTTATATTTTGCCCCAGAGCAATATTATAAAACACATTTTCTTGCGCACTTTGCAAGGGAATTGAATCATGTTTCAGCGGGTGGATTTGTGAGCATTTGCGTTTATGTCACGGAGTGAATCTTGCTGTAGATTGGGCGCTGATGCTTGACTTCATCGTTTCTACATCTCTTCTCAGCTAAGTCGCTTCATGGTTGGAGTCGGCTTTACGACGCGTAAAGTGGTCTTAGAGATGAATGCAACAAATGGACATGTTGTCTTTTTTTGACGGCTCACTTTATCATCCTTCATCATAGCCAAACTAATGATCTCCTTCAATATTTTGGGCTTAAACATTGTATTCAATCTTCAATTCCTAAACCCCCATAATGCTACCAATGAGGCTTTTGGGCCCATCAACTAACCACTACTTGTCGAACCTCTCACGCTCTTCTTAATTAAAAAATTCAAATATTTATTTTTCATTTAATACCAAATTTATAATAAGTGATCAAAAATTATAAAAGCAAATAAACTAATTTATGAAAGTAATTTATAAAATCTCCCAAAATAAAATAAAGTAATTTATAAAGTATAATTTCATTAAAAAAAAAAGAATAAGAATTAAGTTAAACATTGAAGTGTGATTGACCATCATGCCTAAAGTGGTAAACGTTTATATTAAAACATGTAAAGGAGTATAAAGAAGTTCAGGTTTGGCAGTATGAGTAGAGTTTTGTCGGTATGAGGTATTATAAGTAAATACATGTACACGGACAGGATCTCAACGGGTGGGCATTGTGGGCAGAAAGAAATTGGGCTTTAAGGCGGGTGGGCCTATCTTTAGGCGTTAATGAGTGGCAGAGTACAGCAGGGCTGCCAAAAAATTTGGCTTGTCGCGCGACCCATGGGCTGACCTTCCTTCCCGCACCCCCAGGCCCACTCCTCGCGAGTCGGGCACATCCTTTCGACCCGTTGACGGTCAATGGCGGCGGGGTTAAAATTGGCTTATGGCGGCCCGCTGGGCGGCGCGCCCTTCCACACGATCGGCTACTTTCCAAGCGGTCATATGATGTTCCCAGACGGTCATGTGACCGTTGGGCTGTTTCTTCATAATTTTTTTTCACTTCTTTTTTCTCTATAAATATTACACATTTGTTTTACCATTTTTTATTAATTAGTTTTTAATTTCTGTTTAACTCTAAGTTAAATAAATCTTCTCTTCTCGCATTCTTTATCACTTGTTTCTTGGTTCTTGGCTTATGTATTACATGATATATTATTTAGTGAACAAGGAATTAAAATCGATACATTTAATTATTTCGATAATTGGATTTAAGAAGAATTTGAACTGAATCATCTAATTGAGTAATATTTCTCTACATTTACTTTTCTTTATTTGTTTTATTATATTTTATTTTGATTCATTTTTTTAATTATAATATTTTATTAATAATTTTAATGGATGAGTAGTGTCATTGCTTACAGTCATGCATCGTAAGCCAAAAAAATTTAGTTCAAATATATGAATTTTTGATATAATATAAATAATTTTAGAAAATAATAAAGAAATAAAAAGCGAAAATGTAAAAATTTATAAGCAGCTTATGGTGATGGATCGAGTCGACATGAAGTCATCTAAAAAGACATAATGAGCAGGTGTAGAAATTGCTTATAGTAATAATACTAAAGTATGTACGATTAGGTAAAGATGAATGTGGAAATTTGTTTTTCTTATGATGAGTGCTGTGTAGATGAATGATTGATTAATAATAAGAGCTGAGCAACTTAATATGATGGAAACTCATGAATGTTAATAACAATTGACGTTAGTTAATCCTCGTTTAAAAAGTTGGTAGAATCATGAAGTGAAATTATTGAAAAATTTAAATAAGAAGAAAATTTTTAAAATATTTGCAAATTTTGAAAAAATTTGTTGCCATATGAAATATTTAGACGTCTTTAAATGTAGAACATGTATTCTTGTTAAATTTATATATAGATAGTGAATTGATGTTAAATAAAATAATAATTTCATTTAAAACAATAAATATACATATTAGTAAAATATATAGCAGAACACTAATAAATAATGAAATTATAGATTTAAGTGTCATTGATAAAATAATGATGTAACAATAAAATTAAAATATTTTGGCAAATAAAAGGGATTAAATGCAAATTATTTGTGTGCGTTGTTAAATTGTCATTTATTTAATTCTTAGAAGATGGATTAAAATAAGTTGATAGTACGTTAGAAAAAAATTAGAGACATTGTATGTGTGGTGTTATGAGAACAACAATTATTTTTATTGTTTGCAAATTGCAAATATGAAAAGAAAAAATATAAGTTATATATCTCTGGAATTAGATGGAGTCTAGCACATAGGCTTCTGAAATATTCTGAAAATATAAAGGTATTCTGATTATAATCTGTTATCCCCAATAATAGCAGTGATGTAGATGTTGATGTATTAAATGATTATGATTATTGGCATTCTGCGAGGATGACCTACGAGATCTTTTAAAAATTTTTTGATGTAACCTTAAATATTTTTATGCTTGTGTATCATCCAACTTCACATCGGGTCGTTATCACGAATAACTAGTATTTATAGTGCTATGAGAATTGTTTAAGTTATGAGAATTTTTAATGAATCTGATTTTTGCAATGATAGAAAATATTAAAAAATATTGGGGAGAAATACCTTTGATTTATTATATTGGTTTAATTGTGGATATATGTTAGAGATTTTGATCGCTGCAAGATGAATAGTTTACAATTATTATAATGAAAATCAATTAAAATTTGAAAATTAAAAATCAAATGATCGTTATTATATATTTTATATAATATTTATAATAAAAATATGGAAATGATAGTTTGATAAAATGTCGTAGAAATGACAAACTCCTCGCCTTTTTATAAAAGTCCTTTAGAAATGTTTAAAAGTATAAAAAATCTGACAATAAATTTTACGAATAATACGACCGATATAGATAGATATCTTGGAGTGTAAAAAGCGATTTCGTTGAAACCGATGAAGATTTTGAAAATTTAAGTGGTGGAAAAGCAATAAATAAAATAAGCATGTTCTTATTATTGCGTGATGTATTAGCGGGTGCATGTGAGTCTGATCGCATCGAAGCGCTTATAATGCGGTGGTAGTTTAGCAAGCGATGTAATTTGTCGTAGCGTCGAAGCGTTAGTATATTTAAAGATTGATTTGCGGACAGTTGCGCGTCGTATTCGGAAGGTACACTAGTGGTGATACAGACAAAAAGCCAGAATTTATCGAAATATGAATGGATCAGTGATAATTTCCGTCGTAGGAAAATAGTGATTAAAATATTTCATTAAATGTGTATTGTATTTTATTTTTTATGGTTGAAAGTCTGAATGATTGACAAATAAGTAGGTGCGAGCTGGATTGGGATGTATTTATTTTATAGTACATTCTCAAACTTTTATTTGTTTCAAAATGTAATTATATTCGATGAATAAAATTTTTAAATGAAGTATTTTTATTTTGAATTGTTTTTAAGTTTCTCTTTATTTTGTATTTAACTTTTAAATACAAATTTAAATACTTTAACTCACCCAAAGTGGAGATTCGGGCTTTTAGGCGGGCCTATTGGGCTTTTGGGAGGGGCCTGCAGGCGGGCCTAAAAGCGTCGATCGAATGGCCGTCTAGTAAACCGGGCACAAATCAAGCTCGCGACTGACGGCCCTAAAACGGGCTGGGCCGGGCTTAGAGCACGCTCGGGCTTGGGGCGGAGCCGGATGAGCGGCGCGGGCTTTTGGAGATCACTCTGGTGATATTGAATTACCATTCTGAGTCGAGAAGGACCACAAAGATGGGTCGAAAATAATAGAGCTCGTGGAGCTTCGGATATTACTAGGTCCAATTCCGTAATTATCAATACTTGGAGGGTCAATTTTGTAACTTTCAGTCAGTTGCCGCTTTCTGCAGAAACGGAGACCAAACAACCCAGGTTTCTACGGATTTGTCTTTGTCATTTCTCGCATTCGTAAATCCCCACTCTCGGCTCAGTGGCCGTCTTAGGGGTGCTAATGAGACGAGACAACTCGTAAACTATTCGGACTCAATTCGGTCAAAACTAGAAGCTCGTGTGGTATTTGAAATGTTAAGCCCAGTCGAGTTGAAGCGGCCGTAAGCTCATTTCCAAAACTCACGAAGCTGAATATTTTGTATATAAATTTTAAAAGTTTTTTTTTTTTTTAATTTTATATCTCTACTTTAAAGGATACATAAATAATATATATACATTTTTTTATTCTTAAGCAAATATCATTTTATTATTTAGTTATAAATATATTTATTTTAAAAATAAATTAATTTTCTTTAAAAAAAAAATGCAAGAGAATATAATATTGATACATAATTATATTAATAAGTTAGTATTATAAGCGTGATATATATATATATATATATATATATATCTGGGTCTTAAGTTTGATATATAATAATTAGAGTCTTGTGAAGCAGAGAGAGACATTTCGCGAAATCTCTTCGATTTCCATTTCGATCGAAAATCGTGCTTCGGCTAAGTAAAACAAACTGGCTGTTCGGCTGCGAAATGTGCTTGATTCATTTCGAGGCAGTTGAGCTGACTCGCGTCGTTCGCGCATATTCCCAACGACAAAATATCTCTCTCTCTCGAATCTAGGGTTTCCTGTTCGCACCAATGAAATATATTTTCCTTCCCTCAAACCCTAAAGTATGAAAACTTTCTTCGATATCGCGGTTCTGCAATCTAGGATTGATGCGCCTGCCGCCGTTGAGAGTCGCCGGCGAAATGGAGAGAGCTAGCGGCAGAAACAGCAGCGCCGTAGAGTAAGAGGTGGTGGTGGTGCTGCTCCGCCTCCGCCTCCTCCTCATCCGATTCGAATTCGAATGCGCGCCACCGTTCCTCAGCAAGACCTACGATATGGTCGATGATCCTTCTACTAATTCGATCGTGTCCTGGAGTCCAACCAACAATAGCTTCGTGGTTTTGGAATCCTCGAGTTTCTGAGACCTTTGCAAGTACTTCAGGCACAACAATTTTCGAGCTTCGTGAGGCAGTTGAACACATATGTACGAATTTATCTAGCTTCTTTCTAGTTCTTTGAAATCTTTATTTTGTTGTTCTTACTTTAATCATTAAATGGTGGCAATGGATGTCAATGATGCCTTTTGATTTCAGATAACTTAGAATAAATAGGTGCAGTTTCTGCTGGAAGGGGGCGATTATTGTTTAAATTCATTTTCATGGGTCAATTATTTTAAATTTTCTAGAAACCCTCAAATGGTTGCCGAAAACTAGGAAAAAAGTAGAAATTATGTTAATTTTTAAATCTTATATTTGGCATCAGAAACAGGAGAGGGGATAGAAAAAGCGAAAAGAAAGCACGATTCTGGTTGAGAATGCCTGAGACATCAGGTTCTATGGTACTTTTAGCCAATGGATGCAAGACATGTCAGATATTTTGTTGTGATTTTCTACGCAGGAGATGTCCCTAATTTGTTTAGCAAACTTTCACTGTCATAGTTTTTGAAGGTGCCTTGACCGCGCCTAGGTTCAAGGCACAACTATTCCCACTTAGTTAGTGCCTTATTGAAGTACGTCTTGTAGACTCACTTTTAGGGATTTAAGGGATGCCCTTTAAGCATAACAATTTCTTGCCACTTTTCAGGAGCTTATGATTTTCTAGTTCTTTACATGTTGAGCTTCATTTGGATTTTCATGATGAAATTCTTATTGAGGATAGTAGCATTTATTTTTCCTGTGGATCATCTGAGAAGGATATGCTGTGACGAGGCTCCAAAGCCCTCTTGCTGTATCCAGTTAGTAAATTACATATATAGAACTTTTGGATATTTGGAAAAAGATTATAGAGCAATAATATAGAATCTAAAGCTACAATCTGGAATCAAGGCAATTGAGGAAGAACCCGAGGAATGTGAATCTACATCTTCTAATAAAGCTGCATTAGCATGTATGATAAATTCAGAAGTAGGTGCTGTACTGGCAGTCATGAGGAGGAATGTCAGATGGGGAGGTCGTTATATGTCAGGTGATGATCAGCTCGGGCATTCTCTGATTCAGTCTTTGAAGGCATTGCGGAAGCAAATATTTTCATGGCAGCATCAGTGGCATACTATCAACCCAGCCAATATCTCAGCCATTTTGGATGTAATTCGATCAAAGGCGAGACTGGGGCACCAATTACAGGTGTTGCCTTGTCATCTGTTTACAAGATCTTAACTCTTGACATCCTTTGTTTGAATACTGTCAATGTTGAAGATGCTATGCACTTGGTAGTTGATGCTGTGACTAGCTGCCGATTTGAGGTAACTGATCCTGCGTCAGAAGAATTAGTACTCATGAAAATCCTTCAAGTTCTTCTGGCTTGCATGAAAAGTAAAGTGTCAGTTATGTTGAGTAATCAGCATGTTTGCACCATAGTGAACACTTGTTTCCGTATAGTCCATCAAGCTGCAACAAAAAGTGAGTTATTTGTGGATGGCTCGCCATGTGATGCATGAACTTGTTAGGTGTATTTTTTCACACCTCCCTGATGTTGGCAGCACCGACCGCCATTGGTTAACAGAGGCAGTTCTGTGAAGCTTGAAGAATTATTGGTTATATTTTATTTTTCTTACCTTTGGGTACGGTGCTGCTACCTTATGCTGCTATTGGTTGCAATGAAGTGAGGAAAAGAGATAATACTGAAGGGATAAGAAAAAAATGATAATAAGTTAAAGCTGTGATCCTTTTTTGCATTTTATTGATCATAGCCATTGGTTTGATTAACAGCCTTATGCCAGGTGTCTTTATCTGTACTTCAAACTAGCATTCTAATCCAATGATAGAGAACTTAAAACTAAAACATTTTCTAATTTTCCTTAAAAGTATTTTATGATAGTTTATAGTTAGTGCAGATAGGGTTCTGTTTTTCCCCAATTTTGATAGGCAAACGAAAGATTTATTAACTGATATTTTGAGTTATTATCTATTATTTACCTTCATTTCTTGACATATTACAAAAGCATAAGGTGAATAGTTGTTTCAAATCCCAAGACATGAACAATTGGGTGGGAGGCTCTGCAGGCTGAACATATCCCTTGGTTTTTTTTTTTTTTCTGGATTACATTTTATATGGGGCAACTAAAAGAGTTTCATGTTCTAAGATTCAGTGTAAGGTTTAATATAGGTGAAGAAGGGTGTCATGCATAGGATACTAGAACCACTGACCTAATTTATAGGGTTATGAACTTCAATTCATTCACTTGCTTTAACTGATCATGCTATAGATGTGTGGGAGCATCAATCTGTTTAGTTCACAGTTGATTTCTTGAATAAGCTGCTTGGAACTGTTAATTTCTTTTCTTAGCAACGAGGAGTTTCAGTGCACAAATTATCTAGTTATTCCTTTGCAAGTAATGCATATTTCTTTTCCTCATGCAGGGCATTGGGCATGATACTGAGTATGGCTTTGGAAATAAACAGTTAGAGAATGGCAATGGCGGTTCTGAATATGATGGTAAACCATCCTCTGTAGGCTTTGCTTCCAATTCTTCCACGGGCCTGGTAGCTAGTGTGTTGGATGAAAATACAATTGGTGCTGGTAACGGGAAGGAGGCTACCCCATATGATTTGCATCTCATGACAGAGCCATATGGGGTCCCCTGCATGGTAGAGATATTTCATTTCTTATGTTCTTTGTTAAATGTTGTTGAGCACATGGAAATGGGTCCCAGATCAAATACTATAGCATTTGATGAAGATGCGCCTCTTTTTTCCCTGGGCCTGATCAATTCCGCTATTGAATTGGGTGGGCCTTCTATTCGTAGACACCCCAGGTTACTAAGTCTGATACAGGATGAACTATTTTGTAATCTGATGCAGTTTGGCTTGTCAATGAGTCCACTAATTCTTTCTATGGTTTGTAGCATTGTTCTTAATCTATATCAGCATTTTGCGTAACTGAACTCAAACTACAACTTGGAGGCTTTCTTTTCCTGTGTAATCCTGAGACTTGCTCAAAGCAGATATGGCGCTTCATACCAGCAGCAAGAAGTCGCTATGGAGGCTCTAGTCGACTTTTGCAGGCAGAAAACTTTCATGGTGGAGATGTATGCCAACTTAGATTGTGATATAACTTGCAGCAATGTGTTTGAAGACCTTGCTAATTTGTTGTCAAAAAGTGCATTTCCCGTGAATTGCCCTCTGTCTGCAATGCATATTCTTGCTTTGGATGGCCTGATTGCTGTAATTCAAGGAATGGATGAGAGAATAGGAAATGGATCACTTGGCTCAGAGCAGTCTCCAGTAAATCTCGAGGAGTATACCCCCTTCTGGATGGTGAAGTGTGATAATTATAGTGATCCTAGTGTCTGGGTTCCATTTGTCTGCTGGCGGAAGTATATTAAAAGAAGACTGATGATTGGAGCTGATAATTTTAACCGGGACCCAAAAAAAGGGCTAGAGTTTCTCCAAGGAACCCATCTCTTGCCTGAAAAACTTGACCCACAAAGTGTGGCTTGCTTTTTCAGGTACACTGCTGGGTTGATAAGAATCTTGGTCGGGATTTCCTGGGAAATCATGATGAGTTTTGTGTTCAGGTTCTTCATGAATTTGCTGGGACTTTGATTTCAACATGAATCTGGATACTGCATTGCGGCTCTTCTTGGAAACTTTCCGACTGCCTGGAGAATCACAGAAGATACAGAGGGTCCTTGAGGCATTCTCAGAGAGATATTACGAGCAATCACCTCAGATTTAGCGTCAAGGATGCCGCCTGTTGTTATCCTATTCACTTATATTGTTGAACACAGACCAGCACAATGTACAGGTGAAGAAAAAGATGACAGAAGATGATTTTATTCGAAATAATCGGCACATTAATGGAGGAAATGATCTCCCTAGAGATTTCCTGACTGAGCTGTACCATTCAATCTGCAAGAATGAGATCTGCACAACCCTGCAGAGCAGGGTTCTGGTTTCCCTGAAATGACGCCAAGCCGTTGGATTGATCTAATGCATAAATCTAAGAAAACTGCTCAATTCATCGTGGCAGATTCCAGAGCTTTCCTCGACCATGATATGTTTGCTATAATGTCTGGTCCTTAACTATTTGCCATTCTGTAGTATTCGATCATGCAGAACATGAAGAAGTTTACTCAAACATGCATCGATGGATTTTTTAGCTGCTGTTGCAAATCTCAGCCTGCCAATTATCTTGAAGATGTTCTAGATGATTTAGTTGTCTCTCTGTAAGTTCACAACTCTCTTGAATCGATCAACCGCCGAGGAACCTGTACTTCAGCCTTTGGGCGACACTAAAGCAAGGATGGCAACTGTAACGGTTTTCACCATTGCAAATAGGTATGGTGACTATATTCGAACGGGTTGGAGAAATATCTTAGACTGCATCCTAAGGTTGCACAAGCTTGGTCTTCTTCCTGCGTGTTGCCAGTGATGCAGCAGACGATTCAGAGCTCTCTGCTGACCCTGGGCAGGGTAAGCCTATCACAAATTCTCTATCTTCGGCTCATATGCCATCCATTGGTACTCCTAGAAGATCCTCTGGATTAATGGGCCGTTTTAGTCAGCTTTTATCCCTCGACACAGAGGAGCCGAGATCACAACCAACTGAACAACAACTTGCTGCTCATCAGCGCACCCTCCAGACGATACAGAAGTGCCACATCGACAGCATTTTCACAGAGAGTAAGTTTCTGCAATCTGACTCGTTATTGCAGCTTGCTCGGGCTCTCATTTGGGCTGCAGGGAGACCCCAGAAAGGGAACAGTTCTCCCGAGGACGAAGACACTGCAGTTTTCTGCCTGGAGTTGCTTATTGCAATCACTCTAAACAATCGAGACAGAATTAAGCTCCTGTGGCAGGGTGTTTATGAACACATCTCTAATATCGTCCAGTCTACAGTGATGCCTTGTGCTCTGGTGGAGAAGGCTGTTTTCGGACTTCTTCGGATTTGCCAGCGGCTGCTTCCTTATAAAGAAAACCTGGTTGATGAACTTTTGAGGTCACTGCAGCTGGTACTCGAAGCTTGATGCCCGGTTAAGCGCTGAAGTACATCAGAACAAATAACGCAGGAAGTCAGTCGCCTTGTGAAAGCAAATGCAACTCACATTCGATCCCAGATGGGTTGGCGAACGACACATCCTTACTTCTCCATTATGCCCGCATCCGGAGGCTTCCCAAGCAGGGGGTTTGATGCCTTATTGTTCATCATGTCTGATGGAGTCACTTGTTGCCTGCCAACTATGTTCTCTGTAGACGCGGCTAGGCAGTTTGGTTGAGTCTCGTGGTTGGCTGTAGCAGAGCGGCCCAGCGCGCCCTGGATCTTATGTCTGGTTCGTTGTTTGTTTATCTCAATGGGCACGGAAGCAAGGAAGCTATGGCAGAGGAGGAGATTTAAATGTATCAAGATATCGGTGAAATGTGGCTAAGATTGGTGCAGGGTTGAGGAAAAGTTTGTTTGGACCAGAGAAGAAGTAAGAAACCAGTCTCGTGACGTTGCAGAGATGTGCTTATCAGGGGTGGAAGGTTTCCCAGCTTCCCACAGTTTGTGGTTGCAGCAGCCTCGACATGGTGATCTTCACGATGCTTCTGATGACTTGCTCGATATCGCTCAGGGGCATTCCCAGAAAGACTATAGAAACATGGAAGGTACGCTAGCCTCGGGCGAAGCTCCTGTCGAAAGTGAGCTTTACAGCTGCTGAATGAACTCGCCCAGTTGACAACCTTCTGCAAACTATGGTTGGGCGTTCTCAGCCGGATGGAGAAATACATGAAGGTGAAGGTGAAAGGGAAGAGAACCGAGAAGCTCCCGGAACTAGTTCCTGAGCTCCTCAAGAACACGTTACTCGTGATGAAGGCGAGAGGAGTGCTGGTGCAGAGAAGCGCTCTGGGTGGAGATAGCTTATGGGAGTTGACATGGTTACACGTGAATAACATCGCTCCATCTCTGCAATCCGAAGTGTTTCCTGATCATCAAGGTTTGGAGCAGAAGAAGGACGAAACCGGGAAAAGTTTGGTGTCTGACGAAACGGGCTCTGCTCCTTCAAACGAGACTGTGGCTTAGACGATGAAGACGATGACGACTCCTGTTATTATGGTATTTTGTCTACTTGAATTGGTCTTGTGAATGCATGTTGTGATATTATATGACACACACCATGTGACCATTTACAATGAGTTGTAATCTTAGGTGTTATTATCTGTTACGTAATAGAGTTTTACAGGTGAGATTGATGATAAGGATTCTTGAAATCTAATATTGAATGGAGACGAAAGCTGTGAATTTGCACAAGAGTACTGGGATTGGAGCATTCATATTCTGCATTTGGATCGTGTTATTAGGTTTACTCGACTTCGCCTCATTGACAGCTTCTTGCAGCACTGTATGATCGAGAGATTAAAGGTTAGATTTATCCGAAACATGTTTTAGTTTTTCTTTCGAGGGTTATTATTCTGTAGGTGCAGGATGTTACATTTTTGTTTTCTTTTTTTCTTTCTCTATTTTTGTTTTTGTTTTCTTTTTCCATGACTCTGAAAGGGGAAGAAATCCTCATTTCTGTCCTGGGAATGTTAGTAATTCCTTTGATAATTTTTGTATTGGCATGCTTGATTATTGATGTACAGAACTCAAAATTGCAACATTTCTCCTTGTTTTATGTAGAGAGTTTCTTGTTGTTAAAAAAAAAAAAGAAAAAAAAAAGGTTGAGAGTTTCTTACATGGTGTGATCTTCTTTCTTGGCTGATTCTTGGTAGCATGATGATGATGTTCAGAGTTTTCTTTGAGATTCCATGGCATTGTGAAACTCATAGATGGTGTCAATTGGGTTTCTGTGATTACCTATCGGGGCATGTCTTAATGCCCTAAATTTCCTTTTTCTTTGAAATTAATCGTTTGGTTCTTAGTTGTATTTATCTGTGTACTCGAGGGGTAGCTCAGTTAGTTTTAAAGTCTTAGGGTTTAACGTAATGGTCACCAGTTCGAGTTACCAGGTTTACACAACCTTCCTTTTTTATTCAACTTTATGGTGTGGTTCATATTTGTATTTATATGTGAACTTGAGGGGCAGCTCATTTGGTTTTAAGGTCTTAGGGTTTAATTTAATGATCATTATAGTTCGAAATTCCTTAGGAACTATTGGAGGTTTACTCAACCTTCCTTTTTCTCATTGAACTTTATGGAGTGGTTTATATTTGTATTTATCTATAACTTGAGGTAGCCCAATTGGTTTTAAGGTCTTAGGGTTTAACTCAATGGTCATTAGTTCGGATTCCCTTAGGGCTACTAGAGGTTTACTCGACCCTCCTTTTTCATTGAACTTTATGGAGTGGTTAATATATGTATTTATATGCAGCTGGTTTAAGGCTTTAGGGTTTAACCCATTTGTCACTCCTGCCCAGCCTCCCTTAAGGCTACTAGAGGTTTATTCCTGCCATTAACACTTAACTTAAGGATCTCGTGGGATAGGCAAGGTGCGTGCAAGCTAGTTTGGACATCACGGTTATAAAAAAAAAATTGTATTTATCTGTGAATTTAGTTATTACCAGTAACCAGGTTGTGGCATTATTGTTGGCCTAAAAAATGAGAGGACGACTTAACGTTAACGAAGCGGTTTATTCTTTGATATATATATTATTTTAGTTAAATTCATTTGACTTTTTTTTGAGGATATGTATTTAATTTTCTTATCTCTCAGAAAATTTGAGAGAAAGTGCAAGGGAATATGTACAATGAAAAAAAAAAAGCAGTAAAGAAATAAAGGAGGAAAATAAAATATAAACTTAAAGTCGTGAATTATTTTAATATAATGTTTCATTCAGCTTGTATATTAAAATAAATAACTTGAAAGTTGTATAAGTTTCCAATTAACTTAAACTATATTTGGTTTTATTTGGAATTTTGAATATGACAGCAAAACTTGGAAATATATTTTCTTGCATTTTTTTTCGTGCTTTTTGAAAATCGAACACAATATTAGGTCATATTTGGTTTTTAAAAAAGAAAAATGTGCGGGAAAAAGCAAAAATAATAAATAAAAAGGAAGAATTTTTTTTTTTTTAAAAGTCATTATTATTTTTTCAAATTCATTTTATTTATTTTATCCCTTTAATAATAAAAAAAAATTAACGGTCGGGCTTTTTGAACAATTGCTAGGTACTATCGAAGAATTGAATCAATCAATTTTCATAGTTGGTACAAACGTTTTAAAAACCGAATTACTGATGAACAGTAAATAAGTAACTTTTTCAATTCAATCATCAATCATTTATAAACAATTGCTAGGTACTTTATTATTAAAGAATTGAATCAATCAATTTTCACAGTTGGTACCAATATTTTAAAAATCGAGATCGATCAATCCGACCCTTGAATCGTGAAACAATAACTTTTCCAATTAAATCATTGGTCCGGTTTTTAAACAATTGCTAAGTACTTTGTTGGGATATTTTTTTAGTGCAAATAAGCAAACTGGTAACTTTAACTCAGGCTATGAAGAATGCTGCCAGTCTAACTGGTTTTTTATTTTTTTTTTTCCTTTTTATGGTTGTCAAAATGCAGCAGCAGTGCATAAGAATCCAAACCCAAATAAACAGCGTTCATGTTTTTACTTTTTACAACACAAGTCCTTAGGGATTTTAATAAAATTCAAAACATTATTTTTTAATGTGAACCTACATTAAGGACTACATATTCAACATGATTTTGCTAAATTCAATCTGCTATGATCAATAATGCTACAAGGTAGTAGCAGGTACCTGAGCTCCGGTGGACGGGTCCCATCCAGGCGGCTTGATCTCCGGCCAATCGCCCCGACATCCTAACCTGATGTACAGGCTCTTCTTACCTTCAAAAATGGAGCCAAAAAGAATAGGTTAAGATACAGAGCCTTTTGAGAGGATGATGGAAAGTTATGCGGACACTACTACTAAGTGGGGCGATTGAAGGCAAGATTTAATATATGGGAAAAACATAACACTGAGAAAATAAAGGCTCACACTGATATCAGCGCAGAGTTATATGAGCGACGATTATTATCACTGAAGATTCTTGTCTGACATGATTAGCTGCTTAAGGGCACGAGAAGCTTGAGCCACGGTTTTAGCATGATCAGCATCCCAGCCATGAAGCTTCACCACGACATCTGCATTTGAGTACCCTATGCTACCTTCTTGGATGTGCTTCCTGCCCTCCTCCTTTGCTGATTCTTCATCTGCATAACATTATGAGAATCATCACACCCAAATCAACTCTTGTTTGGGGCATTATTGCAGCTATAGCACTGCTGCAGACATGATTTGAAAGAATAGAGAGGTATACCACACATGACACACCTCCAACGGGCAGGCCCGTACTTGGGTCGCCAGATTTTTTAATGCTCAAATTAGGACTAACGACCCGACGGGCCCAAGGCGGGTGGGCGGGCAGGCAGGCTTGGTAGGCCCAATAATTAAAACCATGCTTTTTTTTTCTTTTTTTTTGACCCCTCCCTCTAACTTAAAAGTTAATGCACTATCTAAATGGTACCTATATTTGACTTATATAATAAACTTTTAACAAAATATATATTATAAATAGAGTTACATAATGTATTTAAAAAAATAACATAGGATTAGGGAGTGGGTCTATCAAACGAGCTTATGGGTAGGCCTATGGGAGGGCTTAAAAGAATAAGGGTCGAGCCTAAAATGAAGCATGCAGCCCTACACTTCTAAAAAGGAGCTCGGACCGGGCTAGGCTCGGCGCCCTACTTGGCACCCTGGGCCAGACTCATTCACTATCTTGCAAGTGGTTTCCATATATCTCTTCTTCCCACACTAATGGCATTACCATCTTGATGGTTCAGGGAAAAAAATGAACCAAATCTTTGTGCTGACAAAATGTAGACCAACCCTAATATAGTTGCCTACACTCAAAGTAGGAGGGTAGGGTTTTTATTTTTAGGATGTAAGGAGAGGAACAAAGAGAAAAGTTTCTAGTAGAAAAAAACATAGTACAATATAGAGAAAAAAGAGATGACAGAGAAAATATGGAAATCTTAGAATCTCAGTAAGGCTTTCTCAAATTCTCACCTAAAAGCAAATCAATAGATCTCATCATTGAACCCTTGCAATGAAAAATAATTAATGTTAATAATATCAAGTAACTCATCTATTTGGTTTAAATAAATCAGCCTTATTTATAAACTTCTCTAAAAAATCCAAAGTATATTCTGATTCGAATTTTTTTTAACTAACATTCAAAATCTACTAGGATTCTAATAACACATTATGACTCTAATTCTATATTTGTCTTATATCAGTTAGCTAATCACAATAAAGGAGAGGGCTTATTATTAGGGTGTAAGGAACAAGTACAAAGTTTATACTAGGGAAAAAACATAAAATAAAATAGAAAAAAAGGAAGAAAACGACAAAGAAAAGATAGAAATCTTTCAATCTTACTAAGGCCCTCTATGAGCTTCACCTATGAGCTTCAATCTTTCAATCTTTCAATCTTTCAAATCTTACTAAGGCCCACTAAAGATTGCAACATTTTCATTGGAAAAAAAAAAAGCACAATATTATTAATATCAATCTATTCATCTATTTAATGTAAACCAATTAGCCTTATAGGTTCTTCTAAAAGAAATCC
Source organism: Tetrastigma voinierianum (assembly GCA_016808115.1). Classification (NCBI taxonomy): domain Eukaryota; kingdom Viridiplantae; phylum Streptophyta; class Magnoliopsida; order Vitales; family Vitaceae; genus Tetrastigma; species Tetrastigma voinierianum. The sequence goes on from JAEQBH010008669.1 coordinate 42,043, forward strand.
AAATTATATTTGGATATTAGTTATCTATAGTGGCTCTACTTTTTATTATAAAATCTAAAGTCTACAAGGAGTTTAGTAATATATTATGTAACTCTGTCTTAATTGTCTTATAAACTACCTAGTTTATCATAATTAACTCCAACAAATACTTCGTTATTTACTAAACATCTAATATGAATTTAATTTCTAACTAATATTAATCATACTTAAAGTTTATTAATATCTTTCCTTTTCTTTCTTAAATGGACTAAAGAGGCTTTCCCCATCACAGGATTTACTTACCAATGGGAAAATATTTAGAGAAATGGGTAGTGGAGATAGGAGGTGAGAGTTAGGGTGGATAGCCTTATCATTGTTAAACTTAATCTCTCTCTCATATATGTGTATGCACCCACACACACATGAGACTACTAAATTTAATGTTTAACATATTTGGGAGTGTTTTTTAGGGGAATATTCTATGGTATTGATTTGGCACCAACAAAACCTACAATCTTCTTTTTTTCTGATAAGTAAACTGAGCAATATATATTAACAACAAAAAGAGGAGAGAGCCAGTTTACCCCAAAGTATACAGGGAGTAAATAGGGAGCTCATCTTGACCATTGAAAACAAACAATGGAATCTCAACTGTTAGATGGGGCATAAAATATTTATCAAAGTATAAACAAATGAGACTGAGGGTAAAAAGCAATGGATCTAAGTTAGGTACAAAGCATTTGAACCAACTTGTACATGTGATATGTTGTAATTGATCTTGCTTATCAACAGGGACCAATTTGGTAATATAGAGGGAGGCTTTTTTTTTTGGCCATCAAACCTACTCATTTGTTCCTCACATAGAAAAGATACCTCAAAGGCATTTGCAAAGACGTACTATCATTTGAAATGGATAAGAAAATAACCTGAAAATGCATTTGGGTAACAACATAAATCTAAAATATAATTGCTTAAGTACGTCACATGACTGACAGAAATTTTTGACATCCTAATAGTACCAAACAAAATGCATATCTCCAAAGAGGTAAGAAAACTTCTCTAGATCCATCATTTTTTCAGTTTAAATTTTCTTATCAGAAATGAAACAAGATTAGGATTCTCATGAAACAGGACAATTTTTTCCAAACTTCTATCCATATGTGCTTTTTGGGTGGCAAATGTCCCATGGTGCATTCAGAACAATAGTATATTAAGAAGAGTTAGCTTATCCAAAAATGGAGTACTGAACAGAAGATCCAAAATAAGTTACCAGTGGCCTAGACTGTGACAGCCAAACAAACTGTTGCCAAAGATGCCTCCATTTATCAGCTCTTCGAGCAGCCCATGCAGTCCTCCCAATGCTGGTGACAGCAATTACATGACTGCCAGACCAACCAAGCCCAATCAAAGATATTTATCTTTCAGAAACAAAAAAATTGAAACATTCAGATTAGATCGTAAGACACACCTACTTAGATTTTCTAATACAGAACTTTCTGCTTCTGCTACCGACTCAGACCCATCAGCTGCCACCCCTGGAATTGATTACACTTATTAATGCACTGCAAGATGGAGGATACAAGTTATTTTAAGCATTCAATAGACAAATAGTACACCTTGATGTTTCACTTTGTTATTAATGAATGATTACTGAGTATCATGTATTGTCAAAATGTATTAGTTGTTGTCACTTGTCATCAAACATGTAGTACTTCGAAGTTCACTTATTTTTCAAGGGTTTATCCCTTGCAGAAAAGGGTTTTCTCAAATCTGATTAAGGCTTTCCACAACTTTCTGGAACAAGAGATGTGGCAAACAGATTTTCAAAAGAGAAACAGAATTTGTGGTCTTTATAATGATAATAATCAATAATAATGCTTCTAACTTTAGCAGAAAACAACTCCTGTAGGGCAAAGTCAAACTAACCAATGGACCAAACACTCATTCAACATATACCCTAGGCAATAGATGGATTTGATCAAGAAAATTTTTTACTTGTTGCATAATTTGTCCCTTCAAAAACTAGAAAATATCATTCGTCTCTCTACTTTCTCTATCATTCTCAACTTTTGACACTAGTACACATGCATGCATATGTATCAATGTACCTATGTTAGAGTTATCAGTTTTTTTTTTTTTTTTGAGTAAATTAGAAGTATATTACGAAAAGGTGCTAAATTCACGGCTTTAGTATTCAATTAGCATTCATTGGTAGTCCATTTTAATCTTTTTCTCCATGTCATGTGCTCCAAGACTAAGGCAGACAACTTGCTTTCATGATCACATCAAATGTCAAACATACTTACATAAGTCAATGGATTGTTTGGCAAATGTTTCCAACAACTCCTTGGTGCTTAGTGGGGTATACCTGGAAATGTTCCAAGCAAAAGGGGAAAAAACTCTTAGAACAGGAGAACAGCAAGGAGAATAAATTCCATTGTTAACTAACCATGGAAATTCCTTCTTGTTTACTGGGGTTGAAACAAAGCAAAAAAAAATGAAAGAATTTCCACAATGATGAAATGTAAATCATGAGAAGAATGTATAAATCCACATGATAGTCTATATCCACCCAGTCCAAAATAACCAAATCTGCAGGCTAGAGGCCATACTATCTTTCTGGCGTTCATGATCAAAAGCTGATCGAATTGGTGACTAGTTCTAGCATCTCGTAGCACTTGAAGTGACAATATATTTGACTTAAGAAGGGAGTGTGAGCATGTATCACCAGCAAACTAAACTGAAGAAAAAGGTTATACAAGCATGATTATGTTTTGGAATTTGACAGATATATTATATTGAGCAATTGACAAAAAGGATATTCATGAATATAGTGAAATGGTATACCAGAGCAGAAAGTTTCCATACCCTAAACCAACAGCAAGTTCCCTAGCCACCTTATCATTAATTTCAGTTGAATCCCCAACAATGTAAATTGATGTTCCTTTCAGCAATTGCATAGCTCCTGCTGTCAAAGACTCCCAGGACTCCACAATGTCTGGCCATTTCATATCCGGGTCTTGCTTCTTCAAGTTTACCACCAGTTGATCTTCATCTAGGCACTCTGATTAAACAACAACCTTCAGCCAAACATATCATGATCCAAGACCCACAAAAGTTAACGAAATTCAGGCAAGACCAATCGCACAAACCATATCGTTTCCAGAAGACTTTATCTTCTCATACAATTGATTAATTTCAAGAAGCGTGATTTGAAAGACCCGACCGTTTACCCGATTTTCAAATAGCTATCTTCCGCATCCACAAATATGTCTCTAGAACTTACATCTCCACTGCCTCCTAGCTGCAATCTCAATTCCATCTCAGAATAAGCATCAGAGAACTGCGCCAAGTTTCACACAATCAGTTCTGGGTGATATGAATCAAATTCAAAATTCTTCATTAATCCATCGCTATCTTTCCTTTAAAACCATTAAATGGTAAAACTATAGCTCGAATTCTAGGGTTTTTTTCTTTTCTATTCAATTTTTTCTGGGCAAGCAAACAAAATGATACCTCGTAATTGCTGGGATTGAGAGAGACGGTGGAGAGAGCCTTGCAGGAGAGACGACGAGCGGCATTGTTTGAAGTGAGAGAAGGAGGCGTGAGGAGAGAGAGAGGGCTTGGGAGAGGAGAGAGATAAAATCTCTTTGGGAGGATAATTGAGGATATGAATGGGCTTTGGGGAGAAGAAGAAGACAGAAGTTTCATCAAAGCACAGTAGGATAGGACGATTCAGAGAGTAATAGCCTACCAATATGGACATTTTAGGTTGTTAGCAGTAATGATTTATTATTTATATATTACTTGTTTGTTCTTGTTTTAAAAACTTTGTTATAATTTTACTTGGGCAAAAAGGTTATGCAGAGTAAGAGCTTATTTTAATAGTGGTTTATTAATGCCAGAGATTTATTTTTCCTTTATTACGACGCTGCCATTGCCGATTGATCGCGATAGGTAATTGTGACGAGTATTGTTGTTTATCTCGTCATTATAACGGGTTGTCTTCACTATGAACTGAAATTGTCTCGCTCTTTTAACGAGTAGTTCTTTCCTCTTTTTCTCTCTTTCCCCAAATGCAAAGACCAAGACTTAATGGAGGACATAATTGATCGCTACAAGAGGGTATTGCTGGAAGAATGAGAGGAGACCGACTTAGTGATTGATTTTGTAGAACAACAAACTACTCTCCAAGGTGTTAGGTCGTAATCAAAGCTCAAATATAATTTTGTTCTTTTTAAAGAAAATAACAAAAAACCATAAAACTTGTTTGATGCAACTTTATGTGTTTTCATTTCTTACAATACGTTTAAATAAATAAAATAATAAGTTCAAAACAAACATGACTACATTACTGACAATAACTCCTATATCCTAGGGCACACTCTTTCCATGTGGACATCCCATATGGTTATTGCTTTATTAACTTTTTCAAATTACAACTAAACCATAAAACAAACTCTATTATTACCCCCACTTCAAGAGAAACCTTGTTTTCAAGGTTCAAGTTGAGAAGTGTGTTATGTAACTCCGAACAACACATTAATTTCTCCTTCATCTTCGCCCTCAACACTAGTAATCAAGGACAAGGGCGATCCACTTCATGCCCCACAGACGTCCTGGGAACCCGAGGCTCATTGATCATCAATAACCCACGAAATTCCTGCGATAAGAACTCCGATACTACATTATTTGTGTCCCATTTATCGGATCCATATTTTCACAAAAATCTATAGAGCCATCTGCTCCGAAGAGTTTACCCAATATGCAACCCGTATAACAAGATATCCATTTAATCTATCTAGTAATCTACTGTGGCGTGCACGACCACATTACTGGCTCATACGCCCATATCCCCAATATACGACCATATCACAATAATACACTTAAATACAACTGCAAGAGTTCGATCACTTAATTCTTACCATAATTACATACCCGACTATATTGGCAATTGTTCAAAAGAATTTAACTACAATTCTTTTATACAAAATACCTTTAACAAAAGTTTTATTAAGGCCATATGCCGGCCTTCTTTACAATCACATTTCTCGTCTGAATAATGCCACCTGGCTGACCAGATCTTAGCGGGCCCCACAACGGGACGAACAACGCCGCAGTAGAATACCTGATAGCGCTTACTCCCCACCTAAGCCGCACACGCGCAATGCCATTTCACACATTCAAGTAAAAACATACACATTCCTACTCAAATGTTCAGATGCTGTTGATGAAAATGTGACTCACCACGTCCCATGTCCCAACCACCGAATTTCACATGTATATGCTATGTAAAACCGTCATTTATGTTTCATCAATGACCATTTTTTTAAAACAAAATATTTTTGTTTTATAAATCAAAATCCATTGGATAAACTTCGATATTCACTTGTTTTTACCAAGTCCCGCGAGCCAGGGGAGAGCTAATTTTCGCCTTCACCGCAGTTCCTTCAGACGCCTTCGACACTTTCTCGCTTAACTTTCATCGCTTTGATACATGCCTAACCAGCACATTAAGATATACCCAACACACGTATTTTCATTTCTTTTAATTTTATACCGCGATACTTTTTTCGACGTTGTCACATTTCACCGAGTCCACCATTGAACACCAAACACAATGTCGATCTACCATGTACTACTAAGATACCATCTAACACCAAGCACGTTGTTGATGCAATTAACCACGACTCACACCCATTTAACGCGACGTCTGCATACGCAGAATGCAGTTGACGCCATCGGGATGTTATATCATGTCACATGCATAATGAATGCTACATGGATAACACAATCCACACCACTTACCGGTGTCATGGACAATCACATCACCTGCATATGACTTCCATAAATCATTTCATTCATGTCAACCTCTCATGCAAACATATATCAACATTCACATTCAACATGACATTCAATGATTAAGCAATGATACACACATAAGCAAGCCATATAATGACCATTGCACATAACAATTCATTTAATGTCAACATGTTAGACACAATACATTGACAATCAAACACATCACTTTAATCAAGCAATGACACACTCCAACAGTCACACAATGGCCCCCCAAGTCGAGCCATACGTAATTTCACATAATAGTTCGAACTCATGAAACTAAATTCCTAACGTGTCCAAAAACCTGACACAAACCCTTAAACAACTCTGCTTATAAAGGTTCGGAATTGACCATAACTTGAGAGCAAAAAGGGCGCCAATCAGTGATTTAAAAGTCTAACATCAAGTTATCATATGTAGCCTACAATTTTCTCGGGCGATACTAGTTCAAACTCACTTTTCCCAACTAAAAAACCGCCCCAAAAAATCTCGACATTATAGCACAAAACAGCAGATCAAGCCATAACCCATTATTTTGCCAAACAAACCCATTAGGACATTAAAACTCAATCAAACAACTCTATACGGCACAATAAAAACCAAAGAGAAGTTAATCTCTACCTCGAACAGATGAACAATCGCTGGGGAAACCTTAAAAGACTTCCTAACCCGTAACTGATTTCTTCACTTGTCTCGATATTCAAATAAATTTTCTTGTGCTTTACGCTAAATTTCTCATCAAAAATAACTTTTAACTCTGGCCGATGACTTTAATCCATTTAAACTCCCGACCGCCAAAGAACCGCCTCGCTTCTCTCCCCCTCAACGTTTTCTCCAACAAATGGGAGATATTTTATACAAATATCTTGTCCCTTTTATATTTTCCAACACGCTACCACATCGCGCCACATGTCTCCTTTTGTTTCGATTCGCTTGCTCCAAACAATTTATTTCAATACATTTAAAGCTTAAAAATTATCCTATATAAAATTCTCAAATTATTACCCAACCTCCATTTTCTTTTAAATCTCGCTTTTTGGATCCACCCTGACTCCCACACCCGAAAAACACGAAAATTCCAACTATCTCTAATTAAACGAAATTCGACCAAAGAATATATTTCAAGTAGCATCGAATGCAATCATAAAGCTTGTCATTATCCGAGATTTATTAAACTCAGATTCCACCCATACTAGCAACGACAAATTATCATGGTCGCTTTAAAAATCAATTTTTCCTGATTTTTACAATGAGCGCTCTAATTATATTTTTGAATTTTTTTCACATCAGATTAAGGGGATTCAAAATCAAGTACCATACTTTGCCCCCACTGAATCTTGTAAAACTTATCCTAACCTTGCCCTCACCGAAACTGAATCATAGCTCCTCCACTTGTTGTGAGCATTTGCATTTATGTATCGGAATGAATTTCTCATCACAATTGAAACACAAGTCTTGACTTCATCGTTTCTCTATCTCTTCTCAGCTAAGTCGCTTCATGGTTGGAGTCGACTTTACGATGCATGAAGTGGTGTTAGAGATGAATGCAACAGATGTATTACGCCGGCCTTTTTTTTTGACTCCGCCTCGTATTGATCATCCTTTATCATAGCCAACCACCGACTCTTTAAGCCAAACACTTATTCAATCTTCTGTCTAAACCCCATAACGTACTCAACGAGAGCTTTTAGGTCCATCAACTAACCTTGTCGTCCAACCTCTCAAACTCTTCTTAATTAAAAAAAAGACAAATATTTTTCTTTTTCCATTTAATAAAAATTTATAATAAGTGATCAAAAATTATGAAAGCAAACAAACTAATTTATGAAAGTAATTTATAAAATATCCCAAAAGAAAATAAAGTAATTTATAAAAAAAAAAAAACACCATCTAAGATAAAGTCTAATTTCATTAAAAAAAGGAATAAGAATTAAGTTAAACATTGAAGTCCGGTTGCCATCATGCTTACCTTAAGTAGTAAAACGTTTACCGTCAAAACAGGTAAAAGACATAAGAAGAGAGTTCTAAGTTTGAGTCCTAGTAGAATATTTTTTTTCTCAGATCATAAGGTGTTTTAAGTGAATCTATGTACATAGACTAATTTCCATACAAGTCGATAGAGACCAAAGAGACGGGTCAAAAATAATAGAGCTTGTGGAGCTTGGAATATTACTAGGTCCAATTCCGTAATTATCAGTACTTGGAGGGTCAATTTTGTAACTTCCAATCAGTTGCCGCTTTCTACCCGAACCGAACCGAACCGAACCAAGCAACCGGCTTCTACCCGTTTGTACCGCCGACTCTCGCATTCATAAACCCCCGCTCTCAGCTCCCGTGACCGTACAACGACAAAATCTTTCTCTCTCCAAAATCTCTCTCTAAAATATAGGGTTTCCTGTTTGCACCAATGGCTCGCATTTTCACTGCCCTCAAACCCTAGAAATGTCAACTTTCTTCAATATCGCGTTCTGCAATCTAGGATTGATGCGCCCTGCCGCCGTTTGAGAGTCGCCGGCGAAATGGAGGGAGCTAGCGGCAGAAACAGCAGCGCCGTGAGTAGAGGTGGTGGTGGTGCTGCTCCGCCTCCGCCTCCTCCTCCTCATCCGATTCCGAATTCGAATGCGCCGCCACCGTTCCTTAGCAAGACCTACGATATGGTCGATGATCCTTCTACTAATTCGATCGTGTCCTGGAGTCCAACCAACAATAGCTTCGTGGTTTGGAATCCTCCCGAGTTTGCAAGAGACCTTTACCAGCTTACTTCAAGCACAACAATTTTTCGAGCTGTGAGGCAGTTGAACACATATGTACGAATTTATCTCGCTTCTTTCAGTTCTTGAAATCTTTATTTTGTTGTTCTTACTTTAATCATTAAATGGTGGCAATGGATGTCATCGATGCTCTTTGATTTCAGATAACTTAGAATAAATAGGTGCAGTTTCTGCTGGAAGGGGGCGATTATTGTTTAAATTCATTTTCATGGGTCAATTATTTTTAATTTTCTAGAAACCCTCCAAATGGTTGCTGAGAAAACTAGGAAAAAGTGAAATTATGTTAATTTTTAAATCTTATATTTGGCAGCATCCAGAAACAGGAGAGGGGATAGAAAAACAAAAAGAAAAGAAAGCACGATTCTGCTGAGAATGCCTGAGACATCAGGTTCTATGGTACTTTTGTAATGGATGCAAGACATGTGAGATATTTTGTTGTGATTTTCTACATAGGAGATGTCCCTAATTTGTTTAGCAAACTTTTCACTGTCATAGTTTTTAAAAGGAGTGCCTTAACCGCTCCTAGGTTCAAGGCACAACTATTCCTTAGTTGTAGTGCCTGATTGAAGAATTACGTCTTGTAGACTCCACTTTTCCTTTCCAAACACATTTATTCTTGAAATTTCTAATTTTACATTGAAATTTATTACATATTTGTTTATAATTTTTTTTTCTGAATTGTTAGGAATCTTAATTTTTTTAATACATACAATTAGATTTTGAATCATATAGCATAAAATTTATATGCACCATGATCACATTTCGCTGAACTTAGGTGTGTGCCTTGTGTTGCACCTTGCGCTTAAGCCATAGGAGACTTTTGTGCCTAGGTAAAACTGTGTTCACTGTTTTGGTTAGTACTTTACTAAATCATGCTTGTCTAAGCGGACTTACTGTGAGATAATTGTACTGTTAATTTTCCTAATTGAAAGTTTGACATTAAATGGGTTAATGTTGCTGGCTCAGTCAGGATGAATTGATCGCCCTATGTATTTGTTTCATTGACCGCCCTACGGGAAAGGATCTCTGAAAGCCCTCATTCATGATCTGTAGAAGACCTTGAAAATATTTGTTTCAATGTTTTTGGTTGTTGTTATATTTTACTAGGATGCATAGCTTAGTCTGAATACCATAGATCAAATATTGCGCAATTATCCTTTGGGAAAAAAAGGATAACAAAATGTGCTAGTAGAAGCCACAAAGATGTAAATATTTGTTGATTAATTCAGTAATCTTGAGCTGGAAGATGCCTACACTCAGATTCCATTGTCTATTTTGGTTGTGGATGGTAGAAAGTGGGGATCGATTCTGGTGGATCTATGGTAGAAAAGATGGCGGTGTTGGGGGATGACGGGGCTCAATTAAGGGATGAGAACTCTCCGTTTGAGGAAGTAATAGGTTACGATAGGTGGAAAGGTAGTTGTCTGGTTAAGTTTTGTGACAAGGAGATTGTCAATTTGTTATGAAGGTTAAATGCTGATCGGAGTCAAGGGAGGAGGAGGCAGACGACTTCCTCTAAGTTTGAGTGGGAATTAAAGAAGTTGAAATGCACCATTAACTATAATGGTCATAGTAGCGGGAAAGGGCCTTATAGAGGACAAAGGGGACTTGCTTCTAGAGCTTGAATGAAGTTAAAGATATTGTCATGGAACGTTAAAGGATTGAATACTTTGTGCAAGAGGTAGGTTATAAAGGCCTTCATTAAATCCCAAAGAGCTGATTTGGTGTGCCTTTAGGCAAAGATCTTAACATGTGCCTCGGTAGTCGAAGCCTCGTGGGGAGGTTCCTCGAGCGGGGGCTACGAATGATAAAGGTGATGTTGGGGGGATTCTTCTTTATGGGACAAGAGGGTTTTAGAGCGTTGAATGGAGATTGAGATTTTTCCAATTTCATGTTGTTTTAGAAACTTTGAAAATGGCTTTCTGTGGATTTTTGCTGGAGTCTATGACCTTGTTGGGAAAGTCGAAGAGAATCCTTTTGGTAAGAGTTGGGGTCAATTAGAGGTTTGTGGAATGGTCCATGTGGGTTGATTTTAATGTGATTGGATTCCCCATTGAGCTTATGAGGGGAGGAAGGGTTTCTTCTTCTATGGGAACGTTTTTAGAAGTCATGGAAGATTTGGTTTAGAGATATTCCTCGCAAGAGTCTCGATAAAAACTCGCAAGGCGGTCCTTTTAATTCCGAGGGGTGGCTGAGACAATTGGTCAATTTCCATATTAGATTGCTTCCTAGTTTTAGAAGATTGGTAAAGCTGCTTTAGTTGTGCCACTCAATGTACCCTACCTAGACCAGTCTTCGACCATTTCCCATTTTTGCTTGATGGAGGAGGAATTAGGAAGGGTCCAACTCCTTTCCATTTTGAAAACATGTGGTTTAAAGCAGAGGGTCTTAAAAATACATTGAAAGATTGGTGGCGAGGTTTGAGTTTAAGTGTCTCTTGTAGCTTCATTTTGGCTGCCAAGTTGAAGGCCTTGAAGGTCATCTTAAAAACATGGAGCAAATACGTGTTTGGAAAGATTGAGGTGAATAAATGCGGGGCCATGCGTAGTGTGGCTTATTGGGATGATTAGTAGAAGCTCAGATTGTTGTCTCTAGAGGAAGTTGAGGAGAGGAAACTGGCTAGGGAGGACTACAAAAAATGGTCTCTTATGGAGGAAGTATCATGGAGGCAAAAGTCTAGAGAAACTTGATTGAAGGAAGGTGATAGAAATACGAGATTCTTTTTGAGGATGGCCAATTCCCAGAGGAGAAGAAACTATTTAAAAAAAACTCAGAATCAATGGTAGTTGGTTTGAGGGGGAGATTGCTATTCAGGAGTAGAGGTCTCTTTCATCGCTCCCACCGACTCCATGTGGTTGGCGCCGTAGTCTTTTGGGTCTGATTTTCAATGAAATGACAACCCTAGCTCCCATTTTTTCATGGATTCCCAAGTCTTCTTACAGTGCGACCGAAGAATCCCCAGTTCATTGTTCATACGCCTTTTCAAAAGTCCAACTTTAAGACAATCCTTGGCTCTTCTACTGCATTCTATTAGTTGTAGTCCCACAGGTATCTGGGCTGCATCTTGGATTGTCATGCCTTCAACTTTAACTGAGGTGGAAATACTTTTCTATGAATCGTTAAGGTATTTTTCATCCTTTAGGACATTATTTTATTCATTTGCTATTGGAAGGTAATTTATGTTGAACGGTTTAGTGTAAATGAAACTAGGTCTACTTGGGGCAAATAAGAGCTTCTTCGTCTACCTCCTTATGGGATTGGCAAGATCATTTATTAGGCATCCCTTAGGAGATGCAGAGCGAATACCAGGGTCTGGCTCAAACTCTAAATCCAAGTAATGCTGCAATGGAACTAAAGAATCAGATAAATCCTTCCTCTCATCTCCCTGTCGAGGACTTCACTTGACTAAAGTCCAGCTTCCTTTCCTAAGTTTGGATTTAGGGCTATGAGTTAATAAAAGGAATCTTGGTTATATAGGGAGAACACATCTTGGTTGGTTCAACATAGCTTTGAAGGGGATGTGGTTTTTGTGGGCAAGAAGCAACTCTTTAAGGAATTAGCGTTGATGATAACATGTCATTAGATGAGGAGACCTCCCGTTACAGGGAGGATGTTTCACTTGGAGAGAGGACCTTAATAACCAAAGAATGGCAAGGGGACCTTATATGTGCTGCTAAAATTAAAAAACGGCTGCTCACCCCTCCTTTCACTTTCATATATATATATTCATTTCATAAAGCTGGTTTCCCTGGCCCTCCTGCCCTGTTTGGACAGCAAGAATCAAGATTTTTTTGTAGGCTTGCTCATTATTTTAATAGTTTCTTGATGTCAGATCTAATCCTACAAGTGATGGGCAGATCAGTACCTACAAAATTTTTTCTCCCTAATGATGCATTAATCAGAAAGTGTATGTTAAAAAAAACAATAATAAGAGCATCTCCAACCCACTATCTATTTCTTCTCTTTTAGCCACTTTAGCTAGCCAAACACAAAAAATTCTCTCCAACCCACTCTCTATTCCACTCTCTATTTCCTAGTTTATCCAAATGGCTCACACCAAATGGAGAGCCATTGAGCTCTCTAAATTCTCTCTACCTTTTTTCTCTATCTCTCTATATATATCAGACCTTTTTTTAATCATTGTTAGGTAAAATAGAGTGTGGTTGGAGTGTATTTTAAAAAGTTGCTAAATTTAAAGTAGCGAATTTAATATTTAAATATATTTCGAAGAAATATTTTGTTAAGTCGCATTTTAGTTTAAGACAATAAATAGCCAATGAGGCTTAATAGGTGGTTAAGGGCCAGGTGGGTATAGGAGGAGGGATTTGGGTCTAAGTCCCAATCTGGGACAAAATTTGGTACTTGTCAAAAAAAAAAAAAAAAATTACAACAACAAATCCCATATGCCTAGTTCAAATGATAGCAAAGTGAGGGACATATGGGAGGATCATACCATATTCTATAATTTTGTGCGATACCTTTAAAATCTCTCAACACTAAAACTAAATCATATTTATATATTTATAAGCATTTCTAAACCGAATGTGTCTATACCCTAATAAGATCAATAGTGAAATCATGAGATCATATGTTTCATGGCTCAATTTTCCTGGGGAGCGCTTAGAATGGTGACATATTTCTCTCTGTAATCAATATACATGAGAAAAAAGGAGGCTTCGGGTTTTAGAAAATTGAAATTGCCCTTCGAAAAGGGTGTTAGATCACTGCTAAGAACGAGTCCCTATGGAAATGGGTGATTACATGGGAGTATGGGGAGGAAAGGGGGCAAGGTGTTCCAAGAATTGAGGGAAGGATATGATGTGGGATTGTGGAGCACTATTAAGAGTGAATAGGACAAGTTCAAAGGGTGGGAAATGGTAGGTCGTTCAATGAAAAATCCTTGGAAGAGGCCTTCCTGGGTCCCTTATATAGCAACTAAAGATGTCAGCAATTGAATCAGGGGAAACAAAATGGGGAGGGGATTGTTGGAACCCTGTTTCGCTAGACAAAACAATGATTAGAGTCGAGAGTTATGGCTTAGATCATGGGGCAAATGATTAAAAGGGGCAGTAAGGATATTATAGTTGAGTGGATCTCGTGAGGGACAAATTTTCAGTTAGATCTTTTTATTCGTCCTTGTCAAATTGCAGATTACTTTTTAGAATCTATAGGTTCATTTTCAGTTAGTTCTTACTTAATTTTCCAAAGTAAGCCAATTTATACTTTGGAGTTCAAGGGCTGTGATGCTCTTTCAATTAAAGAAGTCCTTTAGGTTGGCATGATCCTTGTAGAGAAAGAGAGAAGAAAGGTAAAGTTGAGGGTACCCTGAGTGTCTGCTTGGATTATATGGAGGAGAGGAACAAAGTCGTTTTTTGAAGATGTGGTGCTCAAACTTAAAGAATGAAAACCATTTTATTTACACTCTTCGTCTTCGGGGCAAGACTTGTTACATTGTAATTCTCAAGATTTATCAGTTTTTTTGTGTTCTTGGGTCGTATGTGGGCCGTGATACTTTCGTCTCAGTCTTTTGTTTCAAATACATTTATGAAATTTCACTCAAGTAAAAAAACTTGGAAAGTAGGTTCTTTGTGTTGATTTGAACTATATGGAAGGTGAGAAATAGATAAGGTCCTTGGAAAGCTATAGCTCAAGGTTTTCATTTATTCATTCATCATACTCGCCTTGTGGTGGGAAACGGGAAAAAAAAAAGATTTTGGGAAGATTTATGGTTGGGTGACCAATCACTTTGTGCACAATACACTGGTCTTTATAGAATTATTCTTTCGAGAAATCTGACAATTTCAATGGTTCTTTGCTCTTCTCCTCCTTCTACTTTGAACCTTATTGTCCAGCGTAATCTTATAGATTTAGAAATTGAACACTTTCAAGAGCTTTGCTTTTTGCCTGCATCTATCCCTTCTATAGCAAATCTAAAGAGGGCAGGGTGGTGTTTGTCTTCCATGGGTCTGTTTACGGTCAAATATTTTCTCTTGGCTTTATCTTTGCCTCCTACTCCCCTTGTTTCATCCAACCAAATTCTTATGGAGTTTAGAAGCTCCTTCGAAGGTTAAGGCCTTTTCCTGGTTGGTAGTTCATAGGAAGGTAAACACCAATGACTTACTACAATTGAAACGACCTTATGGATCCCTTAATCCCTAGTGGTGTATTCTTTGTAAAGGCGAAGGAGAGATCATAGATCACCTTTTTCTTCATTAACCTTCACTGTGGATCAGGAACAAGCTTTTCAACTTAGCAAGAATATTGTGGGTTTTTTCAAGGAGAGATCCAAGAGGAGTTAGGATATATTTTACTTTTTACTCATCTTTGTATCGATTGTACCAAAGCCTTAGTGGGGTTCCTCTTCGCTTTACTTCTAGCAAATCTAGCTTGTATTCTAGTTTCGCTTTGGTTTTGTAAGTTTTGTACTCAGAGCAAGGAAATCTCTTCCTTCTCTCTCAGATTTCTTCATTGTTTAATATATGTTCTAGTTTCCGATAAAAAAAGAAAAGAATGATAAGTTTTTTGAACATTAAACATGGACTGCCGATTAAACAATCTTTTTGGATACATTTTTTTGAATGGATCTATCCAGAACTTGAACTTCAAGGGTCATTTTTAAGGGAATCCTTAATATCTCGAACAAGGGTGTTTTTGGTAGAGTTGAGGTGAAAAAAAGCGATGCTTTGAGCAGAATCAATCACTGGGATGTTAAAGAGAAGGACAACCTATTAACTTTAGAGGAAAAAGAGGTGAGAAACCTGGCTAGGGAGGACTACAAATACTAGTCTCTTCTGGAGAAAGTGTCCTGGAGGCAAAAGTCCGTGGTGAACACGGGGTCAAAGCAGCACTGTGCTCTGATGGTTTTAATAGCTTTATGGCACCAATTGGATTTTGTGAAGAAGGAAATTATGGGTTTTTTCAAAGCATTTCATGAGAATAACATGTTTGTTAGAAGCCTTAAACCCATAATTTGAGAATGCAGTGGATATAAAGGACTTTAGGTCAATCAGTCTGGTGGGGGGCTTATACAAAATTTTGGCAAAGGTGCTTGCAAATAGGTTGAAAAATGTGGTGGGTCAGGTTGTGTCAACATTCCAAAATGTGTTTGTGGAGGGACGACAGATCTTGGATGCGACCCTAATTACAAACGAGGCCGTTTTTTTTTTTGATAAGAAGAAAGGAGAAAGAGCTTCTTTGCAAATTAGATATAGAAAAAGCTTATTACCATTTGAACTGGGATTTCTTGCTTCAAGTCATGGAAAAAATGGGCTTTTGCAGAAAATGGTGAATCTAGATAAGATGGTGTATTTCTATGACATCTTTTTCGGTGTTGGTGAATGGTACTCCATCTGGTTTTTTCCGGAGCTCTAGGGGTTTGAGACATGAGGATCCTCTATCCCTATACCTTTTTGTGATCGGGATGGAGGCTTTGAGCTATCTCATTGGTACAAATTAAAGGGGCTTTCTTTCTCGGGTTGTAGTGACGGTGCGGTGAATGGAGAGGGATGGTTATCTCATCCGTTATATGTCGATGATACCATTCTCGCGTATAGGCAAATCAAGACTAAATGATGCATTTCTAAGCTGCTACTGGCGTTTAGCTATTCCCAGTGGTTATAAGGATCAATTTGAATAAAAGCGAGATTATTCAAGTGGGGAGGATTACTGATGTAGATGCTTTAGCTCTGGAACTGAGTTGTAAGGTAAGGGCCCTTCCATCCTCCTATTTGGGACTCCCTCGGGTGCCCTCATAATCTTAGTCAGGTGGGATGGGATTGAGGAACGGTTCAGAAAGAGGCTAACTTTGTGGAAGAGACATTATATCTCCAAAGGAGGAAGATTAACCCTCTATCTCGTGCTTACCCTGTTATGCTTACTAGTATACTATGCTCTTTTCGCTTTCCCCGATGGGCTGCACTAAGGTTAGAATAGATTCAAAGAGACTTTACAGGGGTGGAGGTACATGGATAAAAAAGCCTCACCTTGTTAAGTGGTCCACTAAGCAGTAAAACAAAAGGAATGGAGGTTCGAGGTTAGAGAATCTTCTATTCTCAATGTGGTCCTTGTAAGTGGATTTGACACTTCGCAAATGAAAAGAATGCTTTATGGAGGAATGTCATTTGCTGGTACTTTGGGGAGGAATGGGGAGGCTGGGTCTCTTGTGCTTTTAAAGGTGCTTCTGGGACAAGCGTCTAGAAGGACATTAGAAAGGAATGTGATACAATCTTTTCCCCATGTTGTTTTCTCTATGGGGAATGGTAGAAGGCTACGCTTCTGGAAGGACGTTTGGTACGGAGAGGAGGCTCTTTGTGATTCTTTCCTCTCCTAGTATGCTTTGTCTGACAACAAGGAGGCGTTGGAGGCTGATATGTGGGACTCTTCTAGGGAGGAAGGAGGATGGATCCCTCGCTTTATTAGATCTTTCAATGATTGAGAATTGGATGAGATCCTCTCTCTTCTCAATACCGTTCAAGGGAAGCAAATTATTGAGAGTCAAGAAGACTTGATGTACTTCAAGGAGACAAAAAATGGGAATTTTTCTGTGAAGCTTCTCTTCAAGGTTATGGATCGATATGAAAATGTTATGTTCCCTTATAAGTTCATTTGGAATTCTTGGGTTCCCACGAAAGTGGGTTTTTTTGCTTGGGAAGCCTCTTGGGGCAAAGTTTTAACCCTTGACAGTTTAAAGAAGGGAAGGGCCTTAGCAAACGGATGTTTTCTCTGTGGGAAAGAGGAGGAGACGGTCGATCATTTGTTAGTCCATTGCCCATAGACCAGAGTGATTTGGGAACTCCTCTTGGCTATTGGTGGTGTAAAATGGGTATTCCCATTGTTCGTTAGAGAGACCCTCTCTCTGGGGCTCTCAGGGGGAAGAAGCGCAAAAAGCTTGGATGGCAGCCCCTCTCAGCATTTTCTGGACCTTTTGGCATGAAAAGAACTACATCGCTTTTGAAAACGAAGACTTCTCAGCTCAAAAAATGAAAACCTCCTTTATTTGTAATCTCTGGTCTTGGTCAAATGTATACATTGATGAAATGCCTAGATCCTTTGTTGATTTTTTGACTTTGCTGGGATGTAGGTGAGGGTTGGTGGGTATAGTCTTTTGTGGGCTGGTGGGTTTTTGTTTTGCCTATCATTTTTCTCTTCCTTTGTCCCTTGGTGGGATCCTGTTGTATGCCACTGTATACCTGTAGAGCCCTTTGGATGCTCTTTTGATGAATATATATGCTTAGAAAGATTGTTCATAATGATTGAGTTTATTGAGAAACACAAGGTGATATATATATATATATATATATATATATATATATATATATATATATATATATATATATATATATTATAAGCTCCCATTGTCAATGGGGTGCTTGGAATTGTTTTGTTAGTGCTGGTCTGGCCACTATGTTTGCCAAAGTGGTAACAGATATCAAAACGTATGATAGTTCGATTACTTATTCAAGTCTCTTTGCTTTCTGCTGACTAAAGTTTCCTTTTCTTTCCTGCAAACAGGGATTCAGGAAGGTTGATCCAGATCGTTGGGAATTCGCAAACGAGGGATTTCTGAGGGGTCAGAAACACCTGTTAAGGAGTATAAGCCGACGAAAACCCGTCCACGGACATAATCTTCAACAGCCACAGCAATCACATTCACAGAGTTCGTCGGTAGGAGCTTGCGTAGAGGTGGGCAAGTTCGGGTTGGAGGAAGAAGTAGAAAGGCTTAAAAGGGACAAAAATGTGCTCATGCAGGAACTCGTCCGGTTGAGGCAACAGCAACAGAATACCGATAACCAGTTGCAGACCATGGTGCAGCGCCTTCAGGGAATGGAGCAGCGACAGCAGCAAATGATGTCTTTCCTCGCAAAGGCCGTGCAGAGCCCTGGCTTTTTGGCTCAGTTTGTGCAGCAGCAAAATGAGAGCAACCGGCGCATATCTGAGGCCAACAAGAAACGGAGGCTCAAGCGGGAAGACAACGCAGATGAGGGTGAGCGTTCTGCTGCTCCTTCTGATGGGCAGATTGTCAAGTACCAGCCGATGATAAACGAGGCCTCCGCAAAAGCAATACTCCGGCATATGATGAAAATGGATACTTCTTCTGCTTTTAATGATAATTCCGATAGTTTCTTGGTTGGCGATGTTTCCTCATCATCTGATGGCGTCGAGAAAGGGGGCTCTTCAACCCGAGTCTTGGGAGTAACCCTTCAAGAGGTTCCCCCAGCTTCCGGGCAGACTTATATGCCAGTTACTTCCCCTGCAACTGCTGTATCTGAAATTCAATCTCCCCCAGATATATGTACACTGGTTGGGCCACAAGAAGCAGTGCCCATCTCCATCATCCCCCCAGCTGGATGTGAGGTCGAGTTATCTCAAATATCGTGACATGGTTGTGAAAATATTGTTGACATGCCCGAATCAGTGAACGCCGACCCATTGATCCCATTGGTATCGCCAATAGATATCAATAAATATCTCTGGTGATCCTGATATCGATGCCTTACTGGATGCAAGTTCTAACTTGGGAGACCTTCTCGTATACGATAGAAGTTGAATCGACTGATTAGACATGGCATTTATGAAATCTTGAATCGACCTGGACAGAGGAGGAGGACACTAGCAAGGGAAAAGAAGGGCACCCGTCGGAAAACGGATGGGACAAAGTGCAGAATATGGCGAAGCTTACGGAACAGATGGGGCTTCTGACATCGGATATACAAAAATGACTTGATCTGCCTTCGTTCACCTGTGTACATTGAGGTAAGGTAACACCCTGCAATTAAAAAAGGTAATTTAGGTTCCATATAATTTCATGGTCCTCTTATATTTTCCATTATTAGTTGGTGCCAGAAAAAAAAAAGGAAAAAAGAAAAAAGAAAAAACCTTGTTTAGCCCTTCCTCCACGGTTTTGTTTTTGCACATACGGGTAGGATGATGATGTCTGATTTCATTTTTTTCTTGAAAAATTTCCTCCACCCTTGGTGCAAAGTCTCAACCGAACTCATCAGATGTGATATGTAATCCTTTGGGATAGGGTCCTGCAGCCTTGGCTTGATCACACCAAATGTTTATTATTATTATTATTATTAGTATTTAATGAGAATTGTTGTTTGTTCTTCTTTGTAGTCCTTAGTTTAGTTTCCCCATCTGTAAATACCTTTTTGTTGATGGTTAGGTGAAAACCTATATAAACAGTCTATGCATTTGAGTTTTCTTTTTTGATAATTATGGATGTCGGGGTCAATTTGCACGTACATCGACTAATCCCAGGTCAATTTGCACGTACATCGACTAATCCCAAGACATCATGAAGTTAAATGATGCAAAGTTTCAACTGAACTCAGATGTGCTATATAATCCTTATTATTCAATGAGAATTATTATTATTATTATTATTATTATTATTCATAGAGAATTATTGTTTGTTCTTCTTTAGTCCTGGGGTTTAGCTTCCCATTTTTTTTTGATGGTTATGTTTGTTGTACGCACCAACTCTTGCTTTGGAGCCAGAGACTCAGCCATGAATATCACGCCTTAATAAACGTAATAAAGTTAATGCTTATTACAAAGGGTGTCTTAATTGAGGGCTGACGGGCACTTTTATTATTATCATTACCAAGTATTAGGCTCGATGCTTGAAAGACCTTTCTATTAGGGCATGTTTGGTTTTTGTTTTTGAAATTTGGAGAACATTGGTTCCTTTTTTTCTTTTTGTTCTGAAAAACATAAAACACTCTGGAAACACTAAATTTAGAGAACATCATTTAAATTTAAAGAATATCAAAATGGTGTTTAATGTGTTTTCAAAAACTCTTCTTAGCAATGGTTTTCAAAAACCTAACCGAACAACCCTTGGTTTCTAGAGGCAAATATCTCAGCACTTCAATCGCTTCGTTATTAGGCGGGAATTCGCAAGAATTCGGCCATGCTCAGGACAAGGACAAATTTTATGTATTCACCAACATTGATAAACCTGAATATGACATGAATAATAATCGTGTTTTTAAAAACCGTTCTCAATAATAGTTTTCAAAAAATAGAACCAAACACTTCCTTAGTTTCTAAGATTTTGCAGCCACCTCAAAAACTTCAACTGTGTCTTAGACTGCGGCGAGAATTGCACTAGGGCCACGTTAGACTCATAAGAGATTTATTAACATTGATCAACCCGAATATGACATGAATAATAATCGTGTTAAAAGTACATATTCGACACGACTCATTAATTAATTAGGTGACACAATATGACACTATAATTACATATTTAACCCGATTTTGAACAATTTATTCAAGATTACATTTAGGTTTAACTTATTAGCTTTGACACGAATAACATATGAAACTTCCATGGATCCAATTGTATAATTAATAAGTCAAATTTGGGTTGTGTGAGTTGACATGAAAATGATCAATTTATTAGCAAGTTGACACTAATTCAACCCAAACACAATTATAGTTAATCCAAACATAATTATATTCAATCCAAACTTCCAAATTTCATGTTATTCTTAAGTCAGATGGCTTAATCACGCCAAAATTTACTAACTCCTACTGGCTGGATGCCTTGCCTCTTCAACACTCTTGCATTAACTAAAAACACCTCAAAATAAAAAAAATTAAACAAATAAAATTGGTTTGAAATTTTGAATAAATAAAAATAATATGTTGAGTTTAATTTTATTTATTTTCTTTCATTTTTTTTCCTTTTTTTCCTTTACATCATCCCTTAAATTTTTCTGGGAACCAAACATAACTTAAAAACAGTTTTTTTTTGTAGAATTTTTTCCTAAATATCTTGCACTGTTCTAATGCGAAATTTTTAATTTTTCATTTTACTTGAAAGGAATAAAAATAAAGTAAAATAAACTTATTTCTTCATATACAGTTTTTTCTTTTGATAAAGGTGGCGAGTAAAGATGACTATGAAATGAAGTATTTTTGTAATTTAAAATGTTTTGTTTTTTCATTCATAACATATGAATAAGAAAATATTTATAATAAAATAATAAGTTAATAACAGTTTTGATTATTCATACATAATTTTAATTTTTATTGTAATAAAAACTTTAAGAAATTACGTCTGTTTGATTCGTATTTTAAGCGGTTATTGATAATGATGCAAATACCATAGCATGAATTTTGATGCGTTACGAAATTGTTAACACATTATTTAAATTTAGTGTTTTTTAAAAGCAAAAAAAAATAGGGAATTAAATGTGTTCTCAACTTCTTAGTTTTTCCTATTCTCTTTGTTTTTTAAAATAAAAACAATTTTCGGAAACAAAACAGCCGTTATATCATTTAAAAAATAAAAATAAAAATCAATAAGCATTCACCCGAATTTTATTCAATTCGGCAGTTTCCCACTTGGAGATAAAGAACAACAGAGGAGGATACTTGGAAATCTCGCCGGAGCGAAGAGAAATTGCCGAAGGTAATTACGCCGGAGTGACCGCCGTCAACAGAACTAGGGTTAGATTTCTTTTCTCTCCTTTGATTGTTTGCGCTTTGATTGTTTTACGAACCTCTTGATTTTATCTTCTTGAATCAGTATTTGATGGCGAGGATTTTATTTTTCATTTCTTGATGTTTATTTGGAAACATGGAGCGCTGAGTAATTTCAAATTTTGTTTTCTGTTTACAACAAGAGGATCAAATTTTTATTTATTTAATTTTTCTTTTTCCTTTTCTATTTTCTAGACTGCCAAACAAGCCCTCATTTTATTTCTTATGTTGCAGTTATTTTTTTCCTTCTTACTTTGTTTTCATGGTTTCAGTTGCCATATGGAAAGATGGAAACATGTTCGAGTCCACAGTTGTCAGGTTTTAGGGATCCAGCTGATATTCCTTGTCGGTTTTGGTTCTTGCATCATCAGTAGTTCTTTTGGTTCATGTGAGGTTAGTTAAATATAGTTCTTGTATTGGCATTTATTTTTTATTATGATTTTTTTGAGGCTTTTATCCAACTATTCATCTGGTATTGCAAAATTTCTGTCAATCATCTACGTATAGAAGATTTTCCTTTCTTTGTGTTGTTCCATGCTTTCAATGTCTGTTACTTTTTACAATATGGTGTTCAAGTGATATGCATTGAGCTTGATTATTTGTCTGTACAAAATTTTATTTTCTTTTGTATTGTTAGAAAGCTTATTGAAACAATAACAGGACCCATTTTTAAAATTCTTGTATTACTTTAAGAAATTATGGCTGAATTATGGATGAGGTCAATTTTCTAGAATTCATGCTAGGATTACAAGTTTCTAATAGTCACGAACTTCTGGTTATATTAGTTGTAGCTTCATGGAAGCATGGAGGCCCCCTTAGTTTGGTATCTGTAAAGTCTGTAAGTTGGTTGTGGAAAAATCTCAGAGATTTAGGTGATTGCGGATGATATAACTAGTAAATATGTTCCTCCTCATGGCAACGTATTTTATTGTCTAGGAGGAATTACTATTAGTTCATTGTAGCATAAGAATTTCATTTTGCAAGACTTTTATGCCCCACCCTTAACTGAAAACTTCTGAGCAATCTGAAATCCATCAGTTTGTTTGTTTCAGAGGTAATAAGAAAGTCCTTTCTTCTGGGCCTGCCAGGTTTACTTATTTTCATCCATAGTTTTGAAAGGTGCGTTTAAGGCCCGAACCACTTCTTGGATATAGCGTTGCACTTTCCAAAACATGCGCCTTATTGAAAAGGCGTGTCATGTAGATATTAATTTCCTTAATAAACACTTTTTTTCTCAAAATATCTAATTATATATTGAAATTTGTATAATTTCTTTGTTTTTTATTGAATGTTTCTTTTAAATATTAGACATGTTAAATTTTTTATTAATTCAGTTAGATTTTGAAACAATATTTATCAGATAATCATGCATCAATGTTCACTCAAGGGCGTGCCTTGTCTTGCACCTAAGCCTTAGGAGACTTTTGCGTATGTGTGCGCCTTGCTCCTTTTAAAATTCCGTTTTCATCTCTTTAGAATGAATATATATTGGCTTTAGTATGATGGAATATATTTTTGTCATAAAACCTTGATCTTCCCTAATACAATGCAATAATCGCTATTAGCATAGCAGCATGAATCTAGCATCTTTTGACAGGTAAGCAACAGTTGTATACACAGTGCAGTTGGTAACCAGTGCCTTGTTCCTTTTTGAAATCGTAGAACTTTATCAAAACTAAGATGCTTTTCAATGGACAATTTCGGACTTTCATCAACCTTCTTTGGAACTATATTCTTACCACTGCTACTATCAAGGATAATAATGCATGCAGGAACATATTATGTTGTCCGATTATCGTTACTCATGATACTTACTAGTTTCTTTTCTTTTAATGAAGAATAGGGTAGCAATTGGGGGAATTTCCTTTTGATGTGCTCAGTGAGCATCAATTAATAATTTAATTTATATGTCTTTGGCTCTCATAGAACTAGTTTTTTTTTTAATTTTGGTTGCTTTCCTCCTGTTTTGAGAAAAAAGCATGCATTATGTAGCAGCCCATTTCACCAAAATTTTGCCTTAACTAGTGCATTTTGTTTGATAAGCTTGTTGACTATCCTCTATCTTCATTTCTTATTTTTCAGGTGGGTGGGCATGCCTCAAATTTTGGCTCCACCAACCAAAATTTAAACATCCAACCTTATCTTGAGAAATATATTGCTAAATTGTATTTTGATAAATACAATAGCCTACTTCAGTTGAATTTCAAGATTTTGTAGCATGAATTATGCCCTGGCTCTTGTGAACTCTGGATGATCTGAATCTTATAGCAGGTTTATCAGTTCAACAACGTGCACTGATTGGTGTGTTCCTAATATCACCTCTTCATCCATCAGATTTAATATCCACGGAGTTGGTAGCTGAGCTACCAATACCTGCAATGAAGCCATAATCATTGAAAAACTACCCCATGGAATCTTTGCTGACCATTTGAGCTGTATCTTCTTCAGCGTGGAGGTAAAATGCCTTTATCATTCAGCGACACATCTGAGCTTACTCTTCTCCCTTTCCAAGATTTTGAGTCAAACCACATGTACAGTGTTCATGGTGCAGCTGTTTTTTGGAGACACAAATTTGGAATTGCCATCTGTTCGTTCAACGTTCCCTTGTTGAGGATTCACATGGATGTTGAGCTTTCAACAATGCTTTTCAAAGACGCAAAGATGGTTTCAAATCAATATTGATCTTCCACTACACATCGTTATCCAGTAAATGAAAGGTTAACAAAAATGAAATAAAAATGAACCCAGTAGGATTTTTTCCTGAAATTTGATTATCTTTTAGAACCAGGTTAAAACTGACAAGTTACCATTTCCACATCTCTAATTATCACAGATTACATGGATATAGTATATGTGTTGAGCTCTAGATTAATTTTGTGTCTAGCTTATATGGTAGGCGTTTAACGTTTCAAAAGGTAGGGCATGTAGGGTGGGGTCTCGGATTGGCGCAGGTGGGAATGATCGTGACTTTAGGTTTATAGATCAATTGAGGGATCCATAAAATAGCTTGATTTAAAAATAAAATATCTTCAATCATAGAACTAAAATTCCCCGACTGATTATATTACATTTGCAATTCTTCTTATTTTCTCTCTTGTACTTTTATGTTCTGGTTCCCCAAAAAAGTTCTAAATCTTGCAATTGAAGATAGCGATTTCATGGATGAGGTTACTTATCATTGCAGACATTCTAATGAACATTTTCCCAGGATGCAGTTAAGGATATTGGTGAGTTTGGACATATTTAGGATGTTTAAAAAAAAAATTACTTAAAATAGGTTAGAAATGAAAATAATCTTACAATTAGTGTGTATACATCCTTGGAAAATTTTTTAAGTTAATGTATGATTAATTTCAAAACATTTCCAATCTTTGTGATCATTAATGTTAATTTAAAAAAATTCAATGCCATAGCCCGGTGGCTATGACATTATTGAGATGCACTAGTTTGGGCATTACAATGGTTTTCAACCTATATAAGTACTTTTTTTTTTAAATAACCTATTTATGATCAAAACTTGATATTATTTGACTTATTGATAGTTCTTGAATTGCTTGTGTGCTTCCTACTTCTAGTTCCACTCCCACTCATTTTTGTATTATCTCAACATCTTTCTCTTCTTTGCTTGTCCTATTTGTCTCTTCATTTCAGATTCTATATGTTATCTTTTTGTCATCTTCCTATTTCTTAGTGTTGAATAGGAACATAAGAAATGAGTAATAAAGATGTGAGCTCATACCAATTTATCATGACCTAGCGATTTACCAAGGCAATCTTGGAAAGCACTGTCTAAGCATTTTTCTTTGTGTGCAGCCACGTTGGAAGAGTGGCTATTCAAGTATCGAACTGGGTGCTCCAGACATTTTCATGCGCTGCAGCGTAGAGGCAAAGTCGGCTAATCATAGCTGTTTATTGATGTTCAAAGATGATGATGTCGCACTAGGGAATGACCCTGTAGTGTGGAGAGTACCTTGTGGTATTAAGGCTCATGCCAGGGCAGTGTCTATTGTTAGTTTTAGTTTAGCCATATTGTCAACTCTTTCAATTGTGCTGACATCTGTGTGTTACTCAAATACCAAATGGTGCAAAAACCTAAAACAATCTTAATTCATTGAGCCTTTTTCTGAGCCCTGATAACTTTGCAGATTGCTTTGAAAGAAATGCTCCAATGGAAGAAAATGTCCAGTGGGAGAAATTGTTTGTGTTCATATATTATCTGCTTTCTTTTGCATATCAGAGATGTTTAATAATTGTTGTATTTTTCATAACATTAGGCACTGAAAGTGTGGATGGAATTCCTAAGGCTACAAGTCTACAAGGACTATTCATGCATTGATTGCAGAAGTCTCCCAATTGAAAGAGCTTGATCACAACTTGTTAGGATTATTGTAAGGAAATATGGAATTAAGGGTCTGACATTGAAACACCCAAGGGTTGGAAAATGACTTGACAGTTGAAAGACTAGAAGGAAATTAAGATATCTGGTCAAAAATGGCTGCTCCCTTGGCTGTTGATCCCTCAGTCATAAGATTATCAGTCAGAGTGGTCTTCTTCAAATTCTTTCTGCTTTCATGATCTCTCTTCTTCAAGGTACCTCTCGCTCTCTGCGCTTTGACTGTTGTTAAAAAAGCATGATATTCATATTAAACCCAAGTCCTATAAGCTTGAGCTTTTAGGAGAGTTGGTCATTGAATATGGTATCAGAGTCTAGTTTGTCAGGAGGTCTTGGGTTCAAGCCACCTCTTTGCAATTTATTCCCCATTTGTTGATTTGAAAGTCCATGGAGGACATTGTTTGGTTTGTTTGACTTTCCATGTGCGGATATGGGTTTGCGCGTGTGAGGAGGTGTTAAAAGCATGATATTCGTATTAGCTCAAATCATAAGGCAGGATTTTAGGAGAGTTGGTCATTTGATAATTGTTTTGTGCATGAAGTAATTTTTCCCTTTTATTTATGGATTGTCACAAGCAACAACCCTTGATGCATACAGGAGTTCCTGATTCCTTAAAATCAGAAAGATGAAATTACTAGTTCTATTTTGCATTTTTCTCTAAACTCATTCTTACTTTGGTTGGTGGAGTTGCAAAGTTTGTTGGCATTGATATGTTATAATTGTTTCAGCAGTTTTGAGATGGAGACTTGGATGGTTTTCTTAGAATTTTAGAAGAGTATTTGACAGTGTTTATTTAAGCATTTTTAGTAGAAACCATTCTCTAATTTGAAAATTAGTTATCAAGTATTTTTCAAGAAGCATTGTAAGTAGATTTTCAACTTTTAAAATATTTGATATTTTTTCCAAATATCCTAATTTTCTTAAGAAATACCTTTTAGGCTAGCAGTGTGTCTTTTTTTTTTAAATACCATCAAATGCACACTAAAATTCCCGACATTGTGCACTATGACATAAGTTGATGTCTAGATGGTAATCGTATAGACAATCACTAACAAATTAAGCACCCGAAGAACATAAAAGGAAAAAGAAGTTAATTGCTATAGATGCACATGCAATTTTCAATTTATTTATTCATTTTTTTTTGGCTCATTTTTAAATCATTAACTTGAATGGGTTGTTAATTTTAGTTATGTGATGTTTGATGTTTATCTTTAAGGGAAAAGCTATATATATATATATATATATATATATATATATATATATATATATATATATATATATATATATATATATATATATATATATATATATAGAATAGGTTTTTCTTTTCCTAATGATAAAGCTAATTGGCGATCACTTTGGAAGTGGGAATTTGGAGGAACAAGAAAAACATTGGTGGAAATATGTTTATTGTTTTCTAAACATTGGTGGTGGCTAGTCAAGACTTTGTGTGTGTTCCTATTGGTTTTGGATTGATTGTGGATCTGGTATCGCTCTGTTTTTTTGGTGTGCTTGCTTGTTTTCTTTTGAAGATATATTTGAATGTGATTGTGAAGAGCGCGTCTTACGTCTATCAGAAATAAATCTTATAGGCGAGTTTTTAAGAGAGTTGGTCGTTTAATATGATATTAAAGTTTGGTTTGGCAAGAGAGATCTTGGGTTCGAACCACCTCTTTGCAATTTGTTTATTTGGAAGTCTATAAAAGACTATGTTTGATCTATTTGACTCTTCACGGGCGGATATGGGGGCGCAGCGAGGAGGCGTGAAGAAGCCACGATGTCGTATTAGGCGAAATCCTCTGAGTTGAGCACGGAGTCGGTCATTTAACAACAACTTGCACTTGCAATAAGAGCTTATTGCATAGGCTCTAAGCTGCTCGGCTCGTTGATCCAAAGATGAAATGGGTCTCTCTCTCTCTAATTTATGGTTTGAGTCATGCTATATATGTTGGTGCTGTGATGGTTTTGGATGAGACGTTGTTAATGTATTCCTTTCAGATACTTAAAACCGCAATTTAGGTGATGGATGAGGTAAACATAGAAAATTGGGCATTAAGTTAAGTTAAGAAGTTAAGTTGCATGAAGAAGATTCTTTGTTTTGATGACAGCTGCTGATCCATACATACACACTGACTGAATGAGGAGAATGGATGCATTCACATCTACATCTCACTGAAGAACAAATTCTTTACATTATCAAGGTACTCTTTGTTGGGGCCTGGGGTGAGGGTGATGACTAAAAACAGGAACCTGCAAGAGAGAATGAGACCTTTGTCCAATTTTCATGCTGTGATTTTGGAAATAATGCTTTCTCTCTACCAATTATAATTCAATGGCTTCTATTTTCTGGGTGGTATTTATTCTTTTAATATATATATATATATATATATATAGAGAGAGAGAGAGAGAGAGAGAGAGAGAGGATTGTGCGGTTGATTGATCATCACGAAAGAGAAGTAAAGTAACTGGGCAAAGTCAAATAGGATGAGGAAAAGCTGTGGAGGAAATAGCCCCACTGCTTTCCACCTCTTGGTTTTTATTTTTATTTGAAATAAGAAATCAAGCTCAGGAATGAATGGAAGGGACTTGGAATTAAAAAAAAGAAAAGAAAACCCTCGTTCATCATTGAATAAAAATGGGTTGTAGCAAGTTTAATTAATGTATGCATATGTAAAAAATAATATATATATAAAAAGTGTTAAGAAGGCTTCAATGCGACAGCTGGCGTGAAGAGTTTCACTCAGGTGGTTTGTTTTAACTTTTTCATTACTTGTTACTGTATTTTAAAATTTTAACTGAATATAAAAATCAAAATATGAAAAATAGAATAAACCAAAATATTTAGCTTTTAATCCCTTTTTTGATTTTTTTTTTTTTTTTTTCTATTGAAAAACTATAAAACAAACTAGATATTATATAATATCTAGAAAATCATATTTATGAATCCAATCGAAACTCTCCGATCCATTCGCACTAATTAAATAAAAGCATATATGTTTTAAATTTTATTTAAAAATTTAGATAAAACTTAAAATTGATTTTTAAAACAATAAACTAAATACTTAATCATATTCAATATTAAATAAAAAAATAAACTAAATACTTAATCATATTCAATGTGCAAATAAAAAATAAACACAATCTTACTCACTTCCACAAATGGGTAAGGCTATTATTAGCATTCATAAATCTTGGCTCCAAAAAAAAAAAAAAAATTAAGCTACAACCCTTATATACAAATAAGAATTTAAAAGCGAAGTAGTGATTTTTTGGGCTATGAAGATCTCTGAGATAGCAAATGACACTGTCATTGACAGTGACAATTGGATACGATTTTGCTAGAATCTGGATTGTCATGCTTGGCAGTGATTGTATTTTAAAAATTCGATTCTTGTTTTGTCATGTGGGCGTTAATGTGCTTATAATTGGGATTTGGTTTTCTTCCTCCCCATTTCTCCCCTCCTCACGTATTCTCTTCTTCTTCACTTTCCGTCGTGACAGAACAAAAGCTTGTGGAATTTAATGGATTTTTATTCTTATTCTCTTGTCTCTATTGACGTCGTAGCGGGGTAAGCCTCCGACATGACTGTTTTTTTGTTCAAAATGTCTTAAATCGGGGGTTTGGTTGGTGTGTTTTGTTGATAATATGATGATAAATCCTTGGGTTTAGTTCTCATTTTAATCCGGGGTGATAAATTTTTGGTTGGTGTGGTGTGTTTTGTTGATAATATGATGATTAAATGTGTATTTTCTTGAGAATAATAATGGAGTGCATAAGGCCCTGTTTGGTTGCCATGTTTTAGGTCACTGTTTTTTTGTTAATTTCTGGGTTGTCCTAAAAGGTTTATAATTTTGTCCCCTATGGATATTAATCAGAATGTTTTATGTGAGCAGAAAATGCGCATAAATTAAAGGCTTTATGTAGTGTGTTTCTTGATTTTATTATTTGGAGTATTGATTGTCACGGTTTAAGCATACACAATTTCATATTTAAATCAGTTAACAAATGCAATTTGCCATTATAATTGGGTGAATTTTTTTCAAAATTGATTTTATTGATATTTTTGTTATTACCAATATTTGGAAAATAGTTGACAAGAATTGCTTTTAATAATGAATTTAAAGGTCTCTATGGATATACTTTTAAAATTGGTTTATGTTTTTCAAAACAAGGAAAACATTTTTGGTTCATTTTCCTTGTTCACTTGTGGTTGAGTTGGGACCAAATAAAAACGCTTTGATTCAAATAAAAAAACTGACCTTTGATTGTGAAAAATCATATGAGTTAATTTCATTTAACATTTTATTCTTTTTAATTCAATAATTTAAGAAAAATCATATGCATCAAAGATTCAATGAAAAGTTTGATACGACGTTATCAAATAGAATAGGAAATTTCCCCATCAAACATTGAGGTACCAACCCTTGTCAATGGCATATGGATTGATATATTCTTGATCGTATGCTTTGAAATTGAAGTACAAGTTTGTCAAACGTCATATGGATTGAGCGTATTCCCAATGTCCCTACCTCTCCACCTCTCATTTTTGAGCAAAAGATAGACCCCCGAATTGGTTCTTGCAGGCGTGTTTGATGCCTTGAGTTAAGCATGATTAATTTTATCTTCGGTTTGGGATTTAATGCGGTCGGGCCAGGAGGCTTGGAATGGAATTTATCTTTACAATCACGTGTTTGATGGAGTCTGAACAAAGGTGGACTTTTATCCTACGTTTGATGCATGCAGGATAGGTGGTGTTTGTTTTTTCTTGTCTTTGAGATAGAGATTTTTTTGGCTTAATCTTGGGTGGGGGATGACGGCGTGACGTATTATTTTTGGATTCGTCGAAGCCTCGTTCTTGTGGCATAAGGTTTAATTTAATTTAATCGGGTTTTTAATAGGTTTAGGTTGTTTACCAACGAATCGGAGTATAGGTCGAATATTATTCTTATTTATGAACCAAAAAAAATTAGAAAATTTCAAAAATGGCAAAATGTTAATAAAAATAATAAATTCTGTAAGGGTTAGAAGCGCAGAAAATTCTCTAGATCTCGGATAGTGACCAAATTTACTTACAGTTAAATTCGTCTCATGAGGTAGTAATGGAAGTTAGGGTAATTATGAGACAGCGGAAATTTTTCCAATTTTACGGGTGATAAGTTGTCGAGTGACTCTGGGGGCCCGAGATTTTACGAAATGCGAAAGTTGGAAATAGTTTCGGGGTAGAAACTGACCCGAATGAAGTAATATGAATCATTAATATCGAAATAATAATAATAAAGTACACTTAGATTATATTTTAGAAATAATTTTATTATTTTATTTTTATACTTTAATATACATAATAATTATTATTATAATGTTTTTAATAAATAATTTATAAAAATTCATAATATATTTTGGGATGTATATATTCTAATTTATATATTGTTAAATTTATATTTTATAATATATTATATCATATATAATATATTAAGCTATTTTTATTTCATGTATTTATTATTAGTTGTTGATAATATATTAGTTAATAAATTTTTGTTTAAATTTTTAGTTACATTAATTATTTTTATAAAAAAGTATAAAATATTTTGTTCCAGTTAGTCAGAGATGAGACCAGTACGATTTAGGTTATCAAGATAAAATAGCTGCGTTAGCTCAATTTTGTCAGTTTAGTTGATACCGTCCGCCATTTGCACTTAACTAATTTTGTCCAAAAAATTAGTACAATCTCCCTGCAATCTAAAACACCAGAAACATGGCCTTAGCTTATAAATGTTTTATTTCTTTTTGAACTAGTTATTTAAAATTTAATAGATAAATGCAACAACCCAAATGTAAAAAAATAAAATAAAATAATTAATTTTAAAGAATTTATGGTCTCTACCACATGAATTAATTAATCCCATATTATTTTGATGGCTTATAATTGTTGTTCACTTTGGACCCTTTGTTAAAATTTTAGGGAATACATATATTGTCCAAACGCCAAAAATATTTATGTTGCTCAAAGAATCAAGTACATTAAGACTTGGTTTAAACAATGAGATACTTAGGGCCTATTTGCTTAATGTTTTTGAAAACTGTTTTATGTTCTTAAAAATAGGAAGATCAAGAAAAATAGGGAAAACATGTTTTGTTTCTAGTTTTTTTTTTTTTTTTGAAAAACATAAAAAAAAAAAAACACTAAATTGAAAACAAAGAAGAGTTTCAGGATAACACGTATTTGGTGTTTTTGTGTTTCAAAATTGTTCTTAAATAGTTTTCAAAAGCAGAAGCCAAACAGACCCTTAGTTTGATTCATGTTTTAAAATTGTTTTATGTTCTCACAGCAAGGAGAATAAGGAAAATAGGAAAAACACGATTTAGTTCCCAATTTAAAAAAACATAAAGAACACATAAAATCTTAAATTCAAATAATAGAGCAATTTTCAAATTCTGAAACTATTCTCAAGAATAGTTTTTAAAAAGAAGGAGCCAAACATACCCTTAAAATCAAAGGTAGTGAGAAGACTAAAAATACCCTAAGTGCATGGTTTTTTGTCAATGTTTTAGCTGGAAGGTATATAGTCAATTTTAAGATAGGGTAAAGAATCCAATATGGATGTTGTGAAAATGACTTAGAAAATAAACTTGCTTGGAATATGAGTTGGGTTTGAGCATGGTATTTGTATATAACTTTTTTGAGGCTTGTCTTGAATAGTGCCCAATAACATTAATATTCATGTTTTATATTTTCTCCAAAAAAAGATGAATGAGTAAAGAATATAGAATTAAGTTCATTTAAGTTCTCATGTGTATGTTAAATATGTTTTACTTAATTGTTACCCCATATGAACTTTGATATAAGCTAAAATATGTTTTGGGTTATTCATTGGTTAAAAGGTGATTGAATGTAACATCTAAATGTAGTTTAAATGGTAAAGATAATGACCTCTCATATTATTTAATTTATTTAGAATATTTGTACAAGTCAATTATGTATGTTTCCCTCTATTCAGTGATATGTTATTACAATAGAAATATATTAAGCGAAATAATGTAAAATATGTGAAGCAATTTGTTATTATTGCCTTTGGATGTCTGGTGGAATGCGCGTTTGAGCGATTGGGTGATGCCTATGATATACTTTCGAGGACAACTATTGATAAACAAAGGTTCAAATTAGTCTTTAATTGTAAGTATCGCACAAAAGTGAATGCAAGTATTTTCCGATATGGGATGACAGTAGTGTCGCAGAATGTTGAACATAGTTAACCTGGTGACATTGAGAGAATTGAATTATATATTGAGGTCGTTAGTCATGCCACAAGTGAATCAATGTGTGGGTGGCCATATAGATTTGATAGTTCCACGAAAATTTTAATGTTGCAAGAATTTGACTATAAGTTTGTGGGCCTAGTAAGCGGTCGATCTGGAATCTTGGATTATATGGAATGATGAAGATTACGCTTATGAAGGAAGCTAATGATGAATATGATGGGAATGTGATGATGAATCTAATGAAGACTTAGATATTCAAGCTGATAGACATGTATCATCTTTCTAGACTTTCAACCAAGTTTTGAAGAACGAGCTAGGGATATATGTCTCTGCCCATGTAGCATCTTGTGATGTATCGAATAGCGGATGTTGAAGGGCGGATGGAGTCATCCCACATTTCATTATCATACCACCAACACCTCAATTTGAACATGTTGAAACTTAGGTAATCTTATTTTAAGTGGTAGGACTCCGTGGGTGCAACATACTCTTGGTTATTTAGTGGAGAATTTGTAGTTGGCGAGTTTTTAATTCTAAATCCCGGTTGCAAGAGGTTGCAGATTTACTCAATTAAAACACACCAAGAGTTTGTCGTTATTTGCATCCTCCCGAAAAATTGTTCGTTTTAAGATGTAAGAGAAGTGAAGAATATCAATGTCTATGAGCTTAGTGCCATGGTTGTCAATACTTACTTATTTGTTATCCAACAAATATAAAAATTACCCCTCATATTTAATGTCAATCATTACTTGAACTGGGGCCATCATCAATTGGACTCAAACTTGGTTATTGCTCATATAAAGAGTGAGTAATTAAGGCCTGATTCCGCATTGGCCTACGGCCTTTATTGACGAGTGTGATAGAGAAATGATGATATGAAGTATCATACAAAAAGACGTTGGATGGAAAACATAAAACACTTAGACACTTATTTGGTGACTTTTCTCAGTCATATACAGAGCTACCACATTTGTTCTTGGCCTTAGAGCAAGTAAATCCTAGATGTGTTGTAATTTGGAAAACATTTAACGATATGCAAACCTTGAATATTCCAGCGCGTGTTAAGTCATTCAAGCCATCTATTAAAGATTCGAACCTTGTCGTCTCATACTGAGTATTGATGGTACACATATAAAGGCATGTTATTGATTGCTATGGGGTGTGACGGAAATAATCAGTTGTTTTCATTGACATTTGTTATTACGAAGGCGAGAATATTGATAGTTGAAGATGGTTCTTGGCATGTATCAGCCTTGAATGCTTCGACGGGCGAATTATTTGTATTTATATTTGACGGACATCCAGGATATTATGGCGGCAATAGAGCGATCCTCATCTTGGTTAAGAATTGCACCATACACTTTATCACAAGATTTGCATGAGTAATTTTGCAAGCAATTTTATGACCGCTTGAGATAAGCTTTGCGATCCTAAAATGGCATTTTCGTTTTATTATTTTACTTCATAGCATTTTTCTATTATAATTTATTTTATTTTATTTATTGATATTTTATTGGTTTTAAGTGATAAAAATAGAGGTTTTAAAGTGAGAATTTGTATAGTGGATTAATTGCATCCCAAATTCATACAATAGTTTAATGATATGTTTAGGGTATAACACAAGTTAAAATGAACCGGAATTATTAAGAGTCAGAGTTAAATTGGTAAAATGTCAAAATGAGGACTCAAAGGTTATAAATGAAAAGAATATATGCAAAAGTAGAAATGTGATAAGTTCTTATGTAAAACTAGAAATAAAGAGGCTTTAATGCAAAAATAGAAAAAAGGAAGGCTGAGGAAGAGCAAACGAGGCGCCTCTGAGATGAGAATAAGACCAAATTTGGTCAGGTGAAATGAGATTATTTCTCACATTTGGGCAAAAGGAGGAGATAGGGCACGTTGTTGGGAGAGGAGGAGAAGCGAAAGTGCTGGACTCTACTTGTTCTAGCGAAGAGAAAGAAAGAAGGAAAACTAGATGAGTGTTAAAAAAGATTAAAGTATGGATACTTGTCTAAGTTTGAGTATGGATTCACCCATTTGCTTGTTAGGAACCCTCTTAACTCCCTCTTTGATTGTGTTTGGATTGGTAAAACCATAATTTAGTATATATATGTTTGAGTTAGAGTTCAAACAACATTTTTGCTTTGATTAGGATTGGTTTTGAGGAATTTTGTATAAAGGAAATGTTGGGGTTTTAAGGGAGATGCTGTCAAAATTTTTCCAAACCCATATTTTTGTTTTGGCCATAACTTAGCCATTACTCATCCAAATTGAGTGATTCAAATTTTTGGGTAAATTAGACTTCTAGGAGAACAAATTTCCTTGAAATAAGTGCATTCAAATTTGAATGCAAGTGGAGCGAAATTCGTGAGTGAAGCTTCCCATTTTCGAGACAGAATTTTGATTTTGTTTTGGTACAGTTTTGGTATTTAGGTCATAAGTTGAGTTTCACTCATCCAAATTGAGTGATTCAAATTTCTGGGTAAATTAGACTTCTAGGAGAACAAAATTCTTGAATAAGTGTATTAGAATTTGGACCCCTTTGTACCTGAAGAATTCTAAATGCGAGAAGGCTACTAAGTATGAAAATTTCTTTGTTATGTTTTTGAAAATAGAGTAGTCAGATTGTTTAGGACATATCTTGAGTTTCGGTGCTCGAATTGAATGATTCAATTTCTACTGAAAATGAACTCATAGAACTATCATTTCTTGAAGGAAGTTTGGGAAAATATATGGCTTATTTGTTCCAAGAAGGTACCCATAAGTGAATGTGTATTGGTAGAAATCAGCCTAACCCGAAGCACTCTAGCATGCATGATTGATTTTCTTTGTTTGTTCTCTAATTGTGACGTATTTGTAATGAATTAGGGGTTGGTGATGATAAAACCTGAGCTAAGATCGGGATACAAGGAATAGGAGTCAAGAATCGACAATTTTTTTGGTTTGTTCTTCATACTTCTCTTCTTGTTTGAAGTTTTGTGTTTGTTTATCAAACAAATCTGGAATGTTTGTTATGAAATTTGCGTTTTTGGTTTGAACCAGTTAAATATGAAATGTTTGACAAACATTTACATATGTGCTTCTATTTGAACCATAAATGAATTTGTTTAAGTGATTTATAAATGAACTATGTAATAAGCGAACATATTGGGATTCAACGTATGTCTGGCGAAAGCATCGAGAATGTGGTGTATTGTGGAAATGTGAAAACGGTATTGTCAATGACTAATTATTAATGCCCTTAAGAGAATGTTAACCGTCATATTCGAGTTAGGTATAGATTGGTATACCAATAAGGGTTAATGTAAGCGATGCTGCGAGCAGTGATTTATAGTGGCATCTGTCAGTAGCTCGGCGGGGCAATGTCAGTAGTGTACAAAAATGCAAATGTAAAATAACGGTCAGTAGCCTAACGGGGCTGATCTTGAGTTATTAAAGTTTTGGAACTTGACTCTGACAAGCGGGACCGTGCCGATGATTCCGTTATCTTACGCACTGAAAGCTTCGGTTAGATTTGTTTAAGGGAAAAATGATTAATAATTGTGTGGATTGTGTGAATTGAGTTGTGATAAGAATAATAACACATGAGAGCATGAAAGATGATAATTATTGTATTTCTATATTTGAGACAAAATGAAAGTATGTTAAACTACTATAAAATGATATATTTATAAATATTGCATGGATCGCATGAGTAGTATGTTGAAAGGTTATTTGGAAAATATGTTTAATGTTTTTGAGATTATTAAGTGATGCATATAGCAAAAGCTAATTGTTATGCATATAGATGTGGTATAATTGTTTGAAATGAGAGCAAATGCAAGAACCACTAAGCGTGAAAATGCTTAGCAGTTGACTTTCCACGAGCAGGTCAGGAGTAAGATAGTGGCAAGACCAAGGGTCGAAGACCGCCTGACTGGAAGTGAAGTGATCAAATCATGCGGAGTATAAGTAAATGTTCAGTCTCATACATACACTTCATTTCATGATATCATGTGACTACTTTGTATTGAAATCAAAAGATGTAAAGATCTTCATAAAATATTATATTTTTAATTTTTTTATATCATGGAATATACTTTACATTGTGGTTTTTCAAATATAAGAGATGAACTATGACAAATATTTTGTAAATGATTTGGAAAGGGTATGGAAATGCCGTTTTGTATAAATATTGTACTAAAGTATAGTTATGGGCACTTTAGAAAAGATATAATGCATACTTCTTATATTAATGAATGTGAATAAGTAGTGATATCATATTCACATGTATAAATATGATTAAATGGATATTAAATATCCTATCGAAAATGAGTATATGAAATGTGTTTTACAGATCAATAGATTTAGTGGTCAAAGTGTCCTCAAGGTCAGGTCGATCGTCAGAGTTGGAGTGAGGCGCGACATAAACTCTTAAGAAGAATTTGGTATCTTGAGTAGCTTTGCGAGTCTGTATAGATTTAATAAGCATATGGCTACAATTGGGAGGAGTGAATTACGAAGCAATGATAGTTCGGCGATAATTTTTCATTTATGGACACTTTCACATGATGGATGACGAAGATATGGGATAATGACAATCAACATGTCGGAGGGATTTAACAGTGTTCTTAAAGGAACTCATAGCTTACCATTCACTACATTAGTTCAGTTGACCTTTTTCCGCCTTAACAGTTACTTTGTTGCAAGAAGGGAACAAGGTGCTAATAGATTGAAATCTAATGAGTAGTTCACTTCATATGTTGATGCTCAGTTTCAAGAAACGCATTAATGGTTAAAGTGGATCAATTAAGAGTATTCTTTTCTGATCAGCATCTGGTGATTTCATGTCAGAGTCGAGGAGTGGTGAGCCGGCGCCTCGACTTACATAACAGTACGTAGCGGAAAGACAACGATATATGATTTCCATGCTTGGCCATATCATGGCCGAGCATGTAGGCCATCGATGTGTTGATTTTCGGTTATTTGTTTAAGGAGAATTTACTACACTCTGCCCGATCGTACTATAATACTTGGGAAAACTTGTTTCATCCCATATTCAGTGAAGGCAGTGGCTCACTATGATGGTTCTACGATTGTACCTCCGGTCAGCGAAAGCACTTTAGGCGAGTGGACGTCTTAAATCAACCACGATTGCATAATGATGGAGCGTTAGGGAGGAAAACTACTATCACATATGGGTTGTGCAAATGGCCCAGGATCCTGATGGTGATCTTGTAAGAATATAAATCAAGTTCAGTGATAAATGTGAAGTAAGTTAATTGCCTTGGGGATTTGTAGTTGCTTTGTATAAGACTTATGTACGAATGTGTATTTCTTAGATTATAAAAGGCTCGTGTACCTTATTTAAGTAAATGAGACATCATTCTTGTACGTGTGTATTTTAATTGATTGCCGCTGTAATTAGTACTTGCATTTTAATGACTATGATACCATTTTTCCAATGTGTTTTATTAATAATTATATTGGCTTCGTGTTATCTGTTATAGATATGACGTTTAGAGGGCTTCATGATGCAGATCCTTTGGATCCATCACAATGCTTTAGTGTGCAAGACAAACCGCAGGTCACATAGTAGATCACAGACGGGTATGTATTTTGTAATTATCAATTACTATTACCAATTGTAACATGTAATTTATATATAATCAATTATAGATTTGGTTTCTTCGTTACTTGTAGTTTCAGGAAGTACTCCACCATCGATAGCAGATGAAAGCCTTCATGAGTATGTGGAGGATGGATCTACGTTTGTCCATCTGCGTGATCCTTGCGAGATTCCTTATAGTATATCTGGCAGGCGCGTCGTGATCGATTGGCCACTTATGCGCCCTGTCTTGCTCGAGATGGCGGCGAGACACACAGAAGTTTCATGTCTATCGGAGGAGATGACAGTCACGTTACAAGATGTTCTTTATCATCCTTGGCCTCCGTATCGACGGATTAACAGTCATTGGGACATGTGTGTTCGATTTGGTGGAGTTGTGCGGGAGCTGCTTGGTGTCACCCCACCCATTGATGCTCTTAGAGGATCCGCTATCTCCATTCGGTGGTTATGTAACTAATTATCCACCCCAGCACCTAATACATATGAGGTCACTTTAAATGTGCCGTTGTTCCGTTTAGTCTTTGATGGAATCGCCTTTGTTCGCGGCGAAGAGAGTCACGTGACCGTCATCTTTCTCCAGCATTTTACTCACAGTTTGACACATCTTTGCGACTTATAGTTAGGGTGGTGCGATCTTACTTTTTTATATATCGCGAGTTATCTTGAGTAAAGCTTGGATTGTAGGCCAGCGGTATTAGCGGTTGTATTACATGATACAAGTGTGCTAATAACTTTATTTTAATATACACATTCATATACCTGACATCATTCGTTGCTTACTTTCTATTTATTTTATATTCAACTATGGTCTTGGGAGAGATTTCATGTGGGGCGACCCGATTTTGGGCGACTAGTAGCATATTCAACACCATCAGTCGCTCATGCCTTACATGATGACGATGCCGATGTCGTCGATGGAGACCTAACTGAGGCTGTCCACGATGGATTACCAATTGAGCTTGCGGTTGAGCCAAAGCCAGAGCCATCTCTTCCATTGGGGTGTAGGTGGAGAGTACCTTTGACATGGGTGCATAACCCATCCGGTGTACTCCTTTTATATCGAGATCAGCTAGATGCACAAACTCTTGACCAGGTAATGGTATATGTAAAAGTATATGGTTCTATAGTAATTTCATTTATATTCACATAAAAGTTATTGACGTTAAGTGTAAATGTGTAGGTCTTATGGCAGTTATACGTCGAAGAGTTGGTTGACTAGCTTCCAGATATTTGCTTAGCTGATCAAGAGATTTGATGGTTCTATAGTAATTTCATTTATATTCACATAAAAGTTATTGACGTTAAGTGTAAATGTGTAGGTCTTATGGCAGTTATACGTCGAAGAGTTGGTTGGTAGGCAGGATATTTGCTTAGGCCCGATCGAAGTTGGCGGACGATCTTGCGACATATGTTTTGAGACTATTGGTGACGTCGTCGGCGAGGTCTTGCACTAGTTTGCGCCATCTTGGGAGATCTCAATCTGGCTCTTATGAGCAACAGCTTCATAAGGTGGATGCGCGTGGGCTGACAGGAGAGATTGAGCGACATATTATGCTCCATACATTGCCTTATGGGATACGCGAGCGGGCGAGATCATCACTACACCTCCTATGATGGGTATTATGGACTTCCATGATCCATATATGCAGTGGTATCGTTGTATTACACTCGTTTGCTGACTCACCGCTCCGTAGAATGATATGAGGTTAATCTTATATGATGCTACTCGGGTTTGGTAAGTTAGAGTCATGCGTTTCTAAAGTGTTTTCCAAATTTGAATAAACAAATTATGTGTTTATAATTGTTTGGTCGGTTCATTTAGATATCTGTCATGACTGACATAGCTAGTCGCTTACGTGGTGCTACCACCGGTTTGGTGTACGACTTATATCATATTGCTAGATCAATGTTACGGATCGAAGAAGGCATTATGTAGACGTCGAGGCATCGTTACATGGGTAGTGAATTGGACGCAAAATTGTGGCTCCGATGCGTTTGCGTTTTATGCGGTAGAGGAAGGAGAGTTGATTAAGCGGTCGTGATTAGAGATGGTGGGCGGATGGTGAGGAGGTCGTGGTACACGAGCCGACATTGCTTGCTTGATACCTCATGCTATCAAATCCGCTGAGGATTTTATGCACATGAACTTACCACGTCACGCTTCGTACCAGCGGCATCTTTACCATATAGGTCAATAGCCAAAACCGGAGTCTCCATCTTGATGGAATGTCGCTTATCGTAGTGTAGCTACTGTCATCAGCTACATTTGCACTATAAGCCGGTGAGACCATCGTTGACCTTGTATTAGAGTTGGGTGCACTTCCAGCCCTAGGCGATCCATGCTCACGTATCGTCAGTCTTGCCGTCAGTCGATTTCATACGCTCA
Organism: Tetrastigma voinierianum; assembly: GCA_016808115.1. NCBI lineage: Eukaryota > Viridiplantae > Streptophyta > Magnoliopsida > Vitales > Vitaceae > Tetrastigma > Tetrastigma voinierianum. Next base: position 83,776 of record JAEQBH010008669.1, read on the forward strand.
GTTAGTTCCATTAACTTCTGGCGCTCAATCGAGCAGTTGAGATTACGTGAGGCGTATAAGATCAGTAAATATTTATTATTCTAGACATCATCTTAAAGAAATATAAAACTAATCTTGTCGATGATTGATATATGCTGTTATTTTTATATATTGATATTTACATCTGATTTTTATATATTTATATGATTTGGTTTATGTTTAAAGGTCATAATCGAGCTTTTTGTAAAATTCCATTGAATATTCCATGATTCAGTGTTAAAAACAATAAGTTTAAATAAGTTTCAATGTTAAAAACAATAATAATAATTTTGACATAATTTGGAATTTTAAAAATATCAAATGCCACGGTCCATGGAATTTTTAAAAATGGAATTTCCGGATAGCGTCTTTTGGCAAAATAAAAAATCGATTACCGTTATCATGTAATGACTTGTTCTAAGCTTATGTCACATATAAGCCTGAATGCACTACTTTGAACATTAGTTTGGATTAAAAATTAATTTTGTAATTTTTTTTCAAATACACTATTTCAATCTAAAACTCTAATATCCCAAGGGGCAAAGTTCATTCAAATTGTGAAAACAACACATCATCCAGAGGGAGGACAGAGGAGGGCCTTTTCCTGATAGGTAGGAGACACAAAAAATTATAAATTTTTATTGATGGAAAATTAAAAAAGAAACCTTACACAGCCAAACAGACCCCCTCATCCCCTATTTACCCATTACCCATTACCCAGTATACCCCTCATCAAAACCTTAACAAGACAGACAGACAGACAAACACCAACCAACCACAACACTCGCTCTATATACTCTGATGCTAAAACTCCTTTAAACTGAGAGGCCAAGTTTCAGTCCTCCTCCTCCTCATGCCTCTTTTCAAACAGAACCAAATATCAGAGCAAATGGGCCCACACCTTGTTGCCCGGCCGAGCAATTAGATGACGGCCCTCGTGATTTTCTGATCAAGCTGCAATTACGATGATCACAATGAGAGGATGATCCCAAATATCACCAACAACAAGCAGGTCTGCAAGGAAAAAAATAAAGGATTATATGATACCATCAGGATTCATTTTCTGAGGAAAATATAGAGGCTAGAGTTGATAGATGAAGATAGACAGATTTATCTCTCCCTCAAACACGAGTCTGTTAATTGATAAGCATAAACCGACAACGACTTAGTGTTTTAACCTAAAAGGCTAGGCACCAGTGTTGAGATTCTCAGAGATCAAATGCAACTCCATCAATCATCCACGCTTGTATTTCTTAATATATATTCTTGCGGTTTTCAATTTTCACCATGAGCCCATTACAGGACATAAATGACCGGAAGTTAAAAGTGCCTCATGTTCAGGAATTATGTATTTTAAGAAAAATAATTCGACAGTTTTTAAGATTACCAGAGATGAATTTGATCTTTGAGTCTTTGATGCTTTTGCGAGTTGGGATTTTGCCTGTGCTGTTGCAGCCTGGGCACCGTCGATGTTGGAGCTGATATCATCTGAAGAAACAGATTGAACCAGGAGTTTAGCAGGCCGAATCAGAAAGAGAATAGTGAAGTCCAGACAAAACAAGTCAGATGAGTTACCGATCATAACTCCTTGGTCATGGACCAACACAGCAAGATCTTTGAAAATCTCATTCACCTCACCAATTTGCTGCTGGTTCTTGTCGATTCCTTTCATCGATTATAGCCTCATTAAAGGCGATCTCATTATCCAACAGCAAGACCTCCTGTCTGCAGCACAAAATCCATCTTAATTTAGAGGAGCGAGCATTTGATGCAATTAGAAGAACCTATTCTTAATGCTTAGGATTGATATTATGCAGGGTGTGTGACCAGTTTTGTTCAAATGGATAAGATGTAAAAATAAATCACCCACTTTCTGCACTGAAGCAAAACTATCAAACTGAGAGTTTGTTCAGAATTTTTACACTGTTAGCAAACTCAAACTAAATGTCTTCCAGAAGGAAGTGGTCACACTTTTGAATTTCCGTTCTAATTATGCATTTGAAGTGTCACCAGGTTTCACCTTATTTCCCAATGGATCTTTTAAGAATTCAATTAAATTTTGGAAAATTATCTGTTCTATAGCTCCACATACTGTTTGCTACCAAAGGCAAAATGAAGGCTGAAAGCCTGAAACCTATTATAATAAAATCCTTCCTATTACAATGAGACCCAGCAAGATTTTTCCTAATCAGATTGTAAAAGATCAATTTTGATGGGTTTAGATTTAGGAAGAGGATTGACAGTTGATGCGAAGAATTCGATTTATGGGCTTGTTTAGCCTTATTCAGTTGTTTTTAGTTGTAAGATGCGCCTTACAGATGAAGGGAGACAGTCTTATTATCCATTTGGGAGATTACATCATCAACTTGACATGCATATTTCAATAGAAGCCTCACCGCACCCATGTGGATAGCAAGCATGGATCTCTCTATCATGATAAAAAGGTTTTTGGCCATCAAAAAATTTGTGCTCACAGATCTGAAGGTGGGAACCTTGCTGGTGGAGAAAAAAAGAAGAAACTTGACTGGAAGTTCTTTACATCCATTAATAAAAATATTGATATATCCTAAAAAACTTTTGTAAAGAGCAGTTGTTTTAAAAATAAAAATAAAGTGCTAGAAGAAAAGGGCGCAATTCATGAATGGAGTAAACATAGCAGAACAATATCAGCAGAATTCTGTCTAGATTCCCACAAGAGCGCTGTTCAGGACTCTTACCCGAACTTACATTTATCTCACTTTCTGTGTAGCTGCAGTTCAATACCAATAATGTGAGCACAAGACAGAAAAAAAAAATTTGCAATTGAAGAGAAGTATAATGCACCCAAGACCACTAAAATGACATCACTGCTTAAAAAGAATCAGGCAGATATTGAAAGACTAGATATTTGGTGATTATAGTTGAGAGCTACAATGTTGTGGATAATTAAGACTGTGAAATGAGAGAAGAAAAGAAAGCTTTTCTTTATTGAATGAGTGAGTTAAAATACAGCATAGGTCCTACCTATTTATATACATTAGGAAGACATAGAAAGGAAACAAATAAAGTACAAAAATGAAGGAAAATAAACCAAAAAATATCCTAAGAATATCTTATGATTCTCAACACTCCCCCTCAAGCTAATACCATATAGGTCATATGCACTGAGCTTGTTACAAATGTACTGAACCCTTGGACCTCGGATAGACTTAGTGAAAATGTTAGTTGGTTACTCGGAGTTAGTGAGCTAATAGTCGTGCGTCCCAAGGCAGTTTTCTCTCGAATGAAGTGGCCGATCCACTTCAATATGGTACTCTCATGAAGTGGATTGGAGCAATGTGTAAAGGGTGCGGCTATCACGCGCTAAGCGTCATTGTTCATCAATACTCAGATCATGGCTCTGGAAGAAGTATTTTGATCCATGAGTTCTGAGTTGCGAAGCCATGGCTTGATACTCGGCTTCAGCACTAGAGCATGACCCATTTCTGTCGTATTTCTCTTTCTTGAGATATTAAGTTGTTTCCAATAAATACATGCTTAGAAAGTGGAGGCGTTTGTCTATGGAGCAAGTTTACTGATCTACGTCGCGATATCCAAACAATTTTGGGTGTGATCTACTGTTTTAATCTCTTACCTTGACCCGATGTGCCTATGACATAATGGAGGATACGCATCACGGCATCGATGGCTATCACGCCAGGTGACTCTACGAGAATTGACTAACTACGCTCATAGGAAAGGAAATGTCCGATCGGGCGATGGTGAGGTAGTTCAGTCTCCCCACTAGTCGTAGATATCTCTCCGGATCTCATAGGGCTCCCTTTTGTCGAAGTATCTGAGCATTCGGATCCATAGGAGTGTCCATAGGTTCACAATCTAGCATGCCAGTTTCCTCCAATATATCCAAGACATACCTCCTCTGACACATAACCACATCGGATTTAGGTAGGCTATCTCGATCGAGAAAGTACTAGAGTTTCCCGAGTCTTTTTATGCGAAAGTGGTTGAAGATGCTTTAAGTTTGAATATCATCCACGATCGAGCACTTTCTTATACTTGATATCATCCCATAAACAATCAGATAGATGCACTGTCCTACGGATGTATGATGATAGAAGACAGAGTGGTATGATATACTCCTAGAACTCTTGTATCACTGAGCTAAAGCGGCCAAACCAGGCTCAAGGAGATTGCTTTAGGCCATATAAGGAGCAGCGTGCTTTGCATATATTAGACTCCTTTTGAGCAACAAATCCTAGTGGTTGCTCCATATATACCTCCTCAACGAGGTCGCCATGGAGAAATGCATTCTTGATGTCCAGTTGATACAGGGGCCAAGATCTCATAGCCATAGATAAGAGAAGACGAACGAAAGCTATCTTAGTAGTAGGAGAAAAAGTGTCATAATAGTCGGAGCCATATATCTGAGTATATCGGCAGCAGCTAAGCAGTACAAGAGCCCGATTACCGTGTCGGACAATCTTAATAATATAAACCAGCGACAGCCTACATGAGACTTGTCGAGTAAGGCGACTAGGTCTATGTGCCGATGGGAATCTGAGTAGCAATTTACTTGATCATTGCACATTTCCGGCCAGGATGAGAGAGGGCTTCATACTGCAATTTTAGGAAGAAACATAAGACAATGTGGAAATAAAAAGCGGAATATGGTGAAGAAGGCGATGATAAGTCAAGGAGTATAAATAGGATGAGATTCTGAGATAAATGTGTACCTTCCAGAGATGGCAATGGGAGAGAGATCCAACATGGGACGGCAAGACCTGACATTGTGGGAAGGGGCGTCATAGGAGATGAGTAAATTCGAGGGCTTGGTGTCAATATCTGAGCAGCAGTATAAACACACCCAATGGTCGAAGTGGGTAGTCAGTGCAGAGGAAGGTGTCGGGATAAGAAGGGGTAGATATATGACATTAGTACGGGGAGGGTGGGTGGTAGGGAATATAGAAGAGTTCTCAAAAAAAAGTGATATCAACAAAGACAAACTATCGATGCATATCAGGAGAGTAGCAACGATAACCTCGTTGAAGTTGGGAATAACTTAGGAAGAAGACACGCCGTGGCTTTGGTGAGAAACTATCTTGTCAGTAAAATTATGGACAAAGCAGACACAACCAAAAAGACACAAGGGAGAAAGGCGAGGAAGAGGGTTGGTTTGGAAAAATGATGGAATAAGGGATTTGATCATGAGACGGATGATAGAATCGATTAATCCTTCATAACAAGCGGTTAAGGTAGCATCCCCCAAGCGTTGAACCTTATGATGGAGTAGAAGAGTGCGTGGTTTTCAACTAAATGACGGTTCTTAGCGCTTAGCCGCTCCGTTATGTTGAGAGTGTAAACGAAGATTGATGAAGAATCTCATGTGAGGACATAAATGCAGGGAAATTGTCAGAAATATATTCCTTGGCATTATCAGCCATTAGGATGAATTAGTATTAGAATTAAGTTCAAACTTTATACGAAATTTGGAAAATAGAGAATAACAGCTCGAGTTTTCATTAAAATAGCCAAGTACAGCAGGAATAATCATCTATAAAGTGACAAATCTTTGGAACCCCATAGTAGACTCCGGTCAGAAGGACCCCAAACATCAGTGTGGACGAGCTCAAAAGAAGATTTTGTCCATTGATCTAGGCTCCTAGGGAATGGGACACGAGTATGTTTCCCAAGCCGACATGACTCACGCTCAATTGAAGACAAACTAGAAAAATGAGGAACCATTATCCGAAACTTGGAAATATTTGAATGACCAAGGCAACTGTGAATAAGGAGAGAAATATCCATGGAAGTGTAAGTAGTGGAATATGAAGGCGAGTTGAGAAGAAAGAGGCCATATGACTCACGTCTTATGCCAATCGTCCTCCCCGTACTTCGGTCCTACAATGTGATAGAGTTATCAAAAAAGGTAATCAAACAATTAAGGTCACAAGTCCAACTTCTTGATCAAATCGGATTAAAGGAGAATCGGGAACATACGAGGACATAGTAAGGGAGTAGGAAGGAAGAGGGCATGCTAAGCGGGTTTCCTTTGGCTATGGTTTGAGATCCATTAGCTAAATGGCGTGAGTAGAGGAAGTAAGGTAAAGGGGAAGAAAAAATGTCATAGAAAGATGATCGAGGACTCTAGAGTCGATAAACCCGGGGATGTGGATAAGTGAGGTAGATGTACTCCTTATATTGATTAGACGTAAGAATAACTCCCAGAGATGTGGATGAGCTCCCTTTGCCGGCCATAGAAGTGAGAAAGGCAACAAAGTCAGCTGAATCAACAAAATATGGTTACTAGGGGGGCCACAAGGCCTCTTCGAAGTCCTAGATTGTGAGAAGAGTCTCTAGATGTGTCGAAGTTGGAAGAAAAAGAAAGGAATAGGGGTTGTTTGCCGGTGTTGGAGAGAAAAGGGGCTAAAACTCAATGATGCAGGTGTCGGATGATAGATGCAAGGGCATAGAAGTGTAGATCGGCGGTCAGTGACCTTCTGGGTGAAATCACGTTGTCAAAGTGGGCACGCGAAAAACGTAGCGGCGCGTGTGGAGTTGTTATAGGAGATTCTTCCCTTTGCGAAGATTAGCTCTAACGATCTAGGAGGGTGACTACTGCTAGAGTTAATTAATGAAAGTCACTTAGGAAAATTTAATTCGGTGGCAAAGAGCATGTTTGACAGTGTCATGAGCCTCCAGGATGAAACCCTAACGCTAATCTTCCATGGCTCTGATACCATGTGAAATGAGAGAAGAAAAGAATAATTTTATTTATTGAATGAGTGAGTTAAAAAATACAGCATACGTCCTTCTATTTATATACATCAAGAAGACACAGAAAGGAAACAAATAAAATTACAAAAAGGAAGGGAAAATAAACCAGAGAATATCCTATGATTCTCGCAAAGACTTACACTAATTACACGGAAGGAAAGAATTGTAGGAACAAAAGGAGTATATACCGTTTCACTTTCTCTACCTTGCCAGCCGTTGAGCCTTCTGAAACTCTTTTTAAAACTGCTTGAAAATCTTTTTGCCAGTTTAGCATCTGCAATCTTCTTGCTGTGCAGTTAAATGGATAATGATAAGACATTTACACCCTTTAAAAATGCAGCACTGAAAGCATCCTCTACTGTTTCCTTTAACATTTCCAAAATCCGAAAATATTTGCACCAGAAAACTTTAGTACATTACGTTCAAAAAAAAAAAAAAAAAAAAATCAAAACAACAAAAACAAAACAAACAACTTTAATAGACAATTATGTTGATTTTGAAACTAAAGTCTACAGCATAGATGCCTCCTGGATGGAATTGCAAGTTTGCAACAATTGCAGAGTACAAATAAATAGTAAGGGAGAGATTCTAGCAAAATCAATAGTATTGCGTTATGAAAGCAAAACTTACGCTAACTTCAGTATGATGATCTGTATCACTAGCTTGCTTAAGTTTAGCAGATGTATCCTTGACTAACTGCCCAATATGTAGCCTTGTCTTGTGCCTGCAGATCAACAGAACTAGTATGAGAACCACAAGAGGTAAAAAAAATATTATCATGCAATCTTCTTATTAAAATTGTTCAAAAAGAAATGAAAATGGAAGGTAATAAAGTATATATTTAACAGGAGCACTAAGCTAACCTCAACCTCTCCTAATTGCCTTAGTCTACCCCATCCTGCATAAGTCTCTCTCTCTCTCTCTCTCTCAAGTGAACCTCTTCCCAGTTTCACAATATTCTTTGGAGCCAACCTTAATTGCACACCATCCAATTATGTCATTTTTTCTCTTTAAACTAATTAAATTGATTTTCAACTAAACCATAAAAAACATACTGTGGCACTATAAAAGCATCCCACCAACCAAAAAATCACCACTGTGAAAGGCTCACTCAAGTGCTAAAAATGCACAAGGACAGGAGGTACACTAGGCACTGGATCAGGCTATGCTTCTAATCAAGTGCCACATACAGGCAAGAAATACATTAGGTGCAGCTTATTCAATCTTTTGCTTTTGTTCAAGATGAAATTCATGATAATTGTGTGTCATAGAAAACCATTGGTTGTTCTATTAGAAAAAAAATTCACATTAGTAATTTTACCATGATGGCTATAAGTAGATTGCAAAACGCATGGGTTTCACTCATTCAAAAGGAGCTAACAGTTCCCTATTGAGAAAATGACAGTTCCTCTTATTGGGCCTCTCTGCTCTTGATCGTTCTCTGTTGTGTCTCCTAGTCTCTCTAATAAATAAATACATACTTCTAAATCATCTCATTCTCTCATCAGTATTTTCCTCCTCTTTCTTGCAGAAGACAAAGAACCCAATGGGCAGAGCACTCTCTCAATCTTAAAGGTAAGGAAATTTTGGAAAAAGTAAACAATACTAAAAACCCGCCTTTGAGCCTCAAGGCTCCAAGAGGCCTCGGTGCCTCGGTGCACTTTGTGCCTTTTAAAACTATGCTTAACTCCTAAAACGGTCACTCTAAGTCAATTAGGTTGAAGCAGACCCAAAGGAACTTCCTTTGGGATTGGGTTCAGTCAATGAAAAAGCCTCATCTAGTTAATTGGTCCATAGTTCGCTCAAATAAAAACCACGGTCCTTTTTGTAAAGAGAACAACTGCTTTCCACATGATTGGCACAGAGATTAAATTCGTGACTTGCTAGACTATTAGTTCCTTTCAAAACTGAAGACCTCTTGAAGCAACCCTTCCAATTCTATTCAAATCTGTTATCAAAGCTTTCTAGTGAGAAATGGATCCTTTTTTATGGGCGATAAAAGTATGTTAATTATTAATTAATATATAAAACTGCCAAACTAAAGTGGAAACATATTATAAGTGTAGCAGAAATAAAAACTTAAACATTGTAACTACAACTGTTTAAGAAAAGAGCCTAACCATTCTATAAAATCTAAAATAGAAGTTGATGTTATCTGTCACTTTGATAACCCTCAAGATCCACCATTCAATTAGTCATGAGGAATACTTGAGGCTTGGATAGTGTGTTACTCCATCAAGAGTTCTATAATTCCAATCCTTCCAAATTGTCCATAAAAGGCAAAGAGGGGTTGTTCTTAAAACCTTCCTTCTTTTTTACGTATAGAGGTACTATGTCTTCCTTCTAACAAATCCTAACAAAAAAGAGGAAAACTCATGAAATGCCAAAGAAGGAGAAGAGGTGACATAACTCTAGCTATTCCTAAATGGATGAGAATATGATCTATTGATTCATCTGCATCTTCATACATACAACAAAAACTAGCCAAAACCCTTCCACTCCTCTTTAGTAGGTCCATAGTTAGGATGCAGCCCCAACCCCAAGTCGCTTCCAGAGATAAAACCTCCCTTTGGTAAGACTAAGTCCCATATCATACCAGAAGCCAGCTGCCCCTCTATTTCGTGTGTGTCGAAGGACCCCACAAATAAAGTCCCTGACCTTCTCTCCCTTTCGAAAGCGCAAAACCTCTAGTTCTTTGTCAAACTTCCTGATATGAGTTTCTCACTACATATCCCTTTTAAAAATCTAATAATACCCCCAGGCTTTGTGATAGTAAACAATATACCACCAAGACCTTTTTTTAATTTTGCAGTATCTTTGAATATAAGATGAGTTTTCTCTAGAGTTCCTCCCGAGAAATCCTTTTAGGTGCCTCTAATCTCTTAGTACCAGCTTAGGAATAATGAAAAGGGATAAGTAAATAGAAAATTAACACAATGAGCTTCATTCAACAAAGTAATTCTTCCTCCTTTTTGGGAGTTTTTTCCCCCAATAAGAAAAATTTTTGAAAAACCTTTCTTTCTGCCTCTCTCAACATCTTCAGCCTTTAAGGACCACTGAGGTATGGCCAAGTATGCAGCAGGCAGTTTTCCTACACCACAACCCATCACCAAAGCTAAATTCTCACATTAAGGACGTTCCTGTTGAACAAGCTTGCTCTGAGCTCAACTGCTAAATAAGTGATGAACAGATCTTTCAGATTTTATACCTAACCAGCATCAAGGAAGTTCCCAATCCCTTGATGATGGCGACTTAAAAATTTTAGTGGAAAGTGGTGAATTTTCATTATATTTTCAGATAATAACTCGTCGTACACTCGTACTTAAGTCTCAACAAAACCAACTGAAACAACTATTCATCCAAACATCTCATCCAACCTTCGATCCAGCCCCTTTTTAACATCTACACTAATCATGCCTTTATCAAGAAATAACCCTCTTTTCACCTGGCACACTAATCACACCTTTATCAAAATTCTATTTCCTCGAGCCCCATTCTCAATCAATCCTACGAACAGGATTAATGTTTCTAAACTGACTTTGAATTTTTATTCTCACATATTTCCGATGGTTATTATGTTACAGCATGTGACTTCGTAGAAAAAAAATATACTGTTCAGAACTTTGAGTTATAACAAAACCATCATATATGAGACAAATTAAAAAAGTCAAACCCTTCATAAACTACACGTCTTAATAACAGTTTAGCTAACGCTAATATATTCCGGCGATTAACAAAAAGAATTTGAAATATGTTCATCAAATCCGGCTATCAAATCACCCGATGCTGCCATATAAAACCGACCAAGCCAATTCAATTGAATTGACCCCGTCAAGCACGTAAAAAGCATGCCTCTGCTTCTCCCGAAGCTCCGGCGTATCCTTGGGGGTTCAAAGCGTATTAACGTGCCGCTGAAAAGTCGAAACCGCGGTGATCTGGAAAAATACAGAAACAACGGCCTGCGTCGGATCTTGCTTGCCATTGATGTAATCTCGCCGGGACTGGGGCAAAGTGCGCCCAGATTCGAGATCCTGAAAGCTCATATCTGCGCGCTCCCAAGAACTTTTCTCGGGAAAATTGGAGAGGGTTTTCCGGCAAACCCTAGGAAAATTAGGGTAAGGGAGATATAAAGAGAGGGCAGACAAGAGAACCCGGAAGGAAGACTGGATGATAAAAGAGCGCACGAAAAATTAAATCACAATAATTCGTTGTAGGCGGGATGTAATTATTATACAAAAATCAGTTATTTCCTGCCAGCATTTGGCTGTCTATATCATAACGACACGTGGCCAGGGAACACACACTAATGAAAATAAATGGTTGGACTTTCCCGTGGACATTTCCACCCTGGGTGGGGGTGGTCCCTTTATTTATTTTTCTTTTTTATTTATAAACTATTTTTTTTTTGTTGGATGATGTGGTGTCATAAATGAGACTGTTCACATATACATATAGTAGGCGCAATCGAAAATTGTGCTTGTACTTGAGTAGCAGAAATGGTCTGTAGTGGTCATGAGTTGGGTGAGGCTTAAACGGGTTCGGGTGATAGCAGGTCGGCCCGTTTAAACGCGTTTAATAAGGTCGTGTTGGTTGAGCATGCTTAGTTTATAGCGTTTACCGTTTATGACTTTGTTACCTACTAGTTCTGTAGTCAACATTAGGCTGTCAAAATTCAACAGCAGTGTAAGCTGATTAAATACGGAGTTTGGTGGGAAACTAGCGGGTTCGAATTGATGCGGGTCGTGCATTTAACCACATTGTCATGCGAATTCGTGTTAGGGTTTATGTTTTAACGTCAGTAGTTTAACGAAATAGTAGTTTAACGGCCATGCGTTTGACACCCCACATATGATTAATCGCAGGTAAGGAGGAATTTATCGCGGCGATAAAAATTTATATAAAGTAGCGTATTACCAAATTTGTTCGAGGCTGTCTCCTTTAATTAAAGGCTTTGAGAGATCCGTAATCTCGCTCTTGGCTTACATGTTTGGTGGTTTGTGTGTCAGCTAATCTTTGAGTGGTCACAAGAGGAATGGAATTAGTAATCTAAGGCCCCAGATTCTGTCGAGAAACAAGCCGAGTTGGTAGGGGTGTAATTGAGTCGAGTTAATGGCATGTAGAAACTCAAAGCATTTCGATTTAAGCTTCGGTCGAGAAAAGATAATCCAAGCTACTCAAACTACGGCAGCAAAACTAGAATCGATAAAATTTATAAATAGATACTTCGAACTTATTTCGATTTAGATGGCCTTCGATTAATCGAATAGTAAAAACGATTAATAAAATAGTAAAAGTTCGATTAAGGGCGAGTATATTGAGTAGGGTATTGTAATACTCAAACTCGACTTGATTTGAATCGACTCGATTAATAAAATAGTGATTAAGATCATGAGTAGTTGATGGGGTATCGTATCACTGGCTGATTCGATATTCTTCGGCCGCATTCAGAACGCTTCGATTAAATCTGAGGTCGAGATTTGGGTGATATGGTCGGCTCAAGTTATTTGGTGGTTTACACCCTAAGTTTGAACCAATTGAGCGACCTTTATGGGTTTTTTTTTTCATTTTTTTTAATTTTATCTTCTGAATATTTTGTGTTAGTTATTTTCTCTTTTTTTTTTTATCGAATATTTTGTATAAATTTATATTAGAGTATGGAAATAAATTAATTAATGAACAGATTTAATAAAATAAAATATATTGCACACTTTATGAATTTAAGGGATTTTTTTATAAATGTACATATTTAAAGAAAATTAATTTTCAAAATAGTGGATATTTGAAAAAATTATAATTCAGTGATGGTTTTGAATATATAAAAAATACACAATTTTGATATTTTATATTGAAATGGTGTCTTGAAGTCTTGAAGATATTAATTAATTATTTTAAGCTAAAATCGCATTTTAAATACACAATAAAATTGTATCTTTTAACACAGAATTTCATTATTTTACACTTTACTATTTTTGTAATTACATAATGTCATGAAGCCAACGACTTCATTATTTTATGACCAAATCACATTTTTTTTAAAGATATAAATTTATTGATTTAGGTTAGTAATACAATAGAGAGAAACACAGAATAAAAATATTAAAAACTTTAGAGAATGACGTAGGTTAATAACAAAAATGATCGATTCATGGTCTACATATTTGATAATTAAAAAATGATTGAAATATTTAAGATTAGGATGTATAAGCATCTGAAACCGAATAGAAATTTGATTTGATAAGATCTATCGAGATTAGGCTTTCTTGTTGGCTATCGCACTAATGTATAATACATGTAATAGTCGCAATGAAACACATTGAAGACAAAAACACGAAAAAACCAAGGTAACCCTAAATCAATGTGGAAGAAATAATTTTATTGAAAAAGGAAAACCCAGATATAGGGAAGAAAATAAGATGATTCCGAATTCAGTATGATAAAAAAAAATCGCGTCATCTACAGCAAGCGATTAAAGTCTACGAAAATAAAGGATGAATAACAAAGTTTTAGAGAGCAACCAACTCATATCTTAAAAGATACTATTTGAGAAACATTATCGGGATCTGCCGTTAGACCAAAGAACGGATGACAGGATAAAATGATCTAGTTGTTCTTGATAAATGAGGCAAACAGTAACAAGAAGAGTTGAAAACCATAGTGTTTTAAGCTTCTAAGAGGCAGTCCCCTCCTCAAATAAAAAAAAGACATGATATTTACTTAAATATTGTAAATTCGAAAATATTATTTTTGTGATATAAATTTAAAAATTTTTTTATAGTGTTGCATTTAAAAAAAGAAATTATTTTCGTATGATTATCGGTACTTTTTAAAAAAGGCCGCGCAATTTACGTGCCTTGATTGTAGCCTAGTGCCATGGATGGGCTCACAAATTAAAGAGTAAGGCAAAAAAGAAAGACTTTACAATAAGTGTTCCTGATAGGAAACCAAAATCAAACTATAGCTATTATTAGGACATTTGAGATAATATTTCGAAAAAAGAGAAAAAAACAAAAGAGAGAGACAAACAATAAAAGCCGGTTTGACACTACTTCTTGTAATAACGCGTTAGCCAAAACGCTGTTCGACAACTCTTCCATAAAAACTGTTTTTATGGGAATTTGAAAAAGCGATTTTATTAATGTTTTTTTAAAGGAAAATTAGTATTAAAATCATGAAATTTCACGACTTTTATATTTAAATCTTGAATCAGTTCTTTTTAAGCATATGATTTTCGTGAATTTTGTTTTTATATCGTATCGTTGAAGCTTTTAACTATCTAATATGGCGTAATGAAAGTGCGTTATTTTGAAGCTAGAAGCTACGTCGTTCTGAATTCAGATGTCAGTATCATCGTTTTGCTTATTGCATTCCATTTATATATATCTTGATACGAGAAAGTTTTGCCCGTAAAAAACTAACCGAAGTAAAAGATCTTGGAAGTAAAAATTATTATTTTTTATTCTGATTAATAATTATAATATGCAATTAACCATTAAGGGTCAAAAACCTTATATGCTTTTCCATTTCTCTCTCATTGTTTTCTAGCCCCTTTTTTTAAAGTAAAAAGTGGTGATTTTTGCCGATTTTGATCGAGTGCGCATCTAAATCTTTATTATTATTATTATTATTTCAATAAAGTGGTTACTACGTAACAAATTAGATTTTAATTTGTTTTTTACCGTAATTTTTATACGTCATTTATCTTGTGGCGTGTTTTGTCTTTGTCTTATACATGGTTTTAATCGATTTGTTGTAATGACTTTCTTTATCTTGTTGATTGAATGGCCAAAGCAAGAATTGATCAGTGGGAGTATAAAATCGAATCGTAGTCGTGATATCTGTAGAATTGGAGTCATATATATTATAATCATTATAGAATTATTAAATGTATAGATTTTAAACTGATTTATTGTGTTATTAACTTGAATATTGTGTCATATTTTAAAGCTTTTAGAGAATTTAATTCTATATTTCCATCGAATGTATTGATAATTTAAATCAAGAAAGTAGATGGAATACCAATTACCACGAGATATTGGCTACACTCTGTTTTCCTCTCTCTCACAAAATAACCAGAAATGCTCTAGTTGAAAATTTGTTCTCTTCGTGAAAAAAAAATGAGGTTCAAAACTGTATATTATGACACCATATAGAATGATTCTTGTCCGTGACACAGTTCCATTTATAACATAGGACAGGTGGATCTAGCATAGGGTAGGTGTTACCACTAGATTTTTATTTTAAATTTGGGTTTAGGCTCAAAAAGGCACAGCTTATACAAACTCGAGCTTTTGATGATTGGATCAATGTGCTTGTATTTTTTGTGGATCGCGTAAAAAGTGATAAGAATCAGAGATCTATGATAAAAATAACTGAGCATATATAAGCTCAAGCTTACTGTAGCTCTTCCCTTTTAAATTTTTTTCCCTTATATCATAGGAGGTCAAAACCAGCAATAAAGAGTTATCGTATCATATGAATAGGAATAAAGTTTTTGACACTAAAAAGTTGTAAAAATCCTATTGACCCTTGAAAACATAGAAAGCAAGATTGGAGTATTAAAGTATTGTGACGATTAGGAAAAATCACAAAATCACAAAGTCACAAACCCTAGGATGCCCATAATACCAAAAAAGTACCTTATAAAACTCTCAATATCTCAAATCCTTACATTTCTGCACACACCAAATTTATCTCATAGCTTTTTCCACTCCTAACCTAGAATAATTATAGGGATAATCCTAAAAGCTTTCCTTATTCTATAAGAAAACCTAGTATTATAATAATATAAAAAATATGAATTATATTATAAAA
Organism: Tetrastigma voinierianum; assembly: GCA_016808115.1. NCBI lineage: Eukaryota > Viridiplantae > Streptophyta > Magnoliopsida > Vitales > Vitaceae > Tetrastigma > Tetrastigma voinierianum. Next base: position 99,358 of record JAEQBH010008669.1, read on the forward strand.
TATTATCTAAAAAAAGGAATTAATACTAGATAGGAATTTGAGACATTATAACAATTCTCACATGGATCAAATTCCATCATATGTGTGATAAGAAGGCAATCGACTCCACCTTGAAATGAAATTAAACTACGTTGATGCATCACGTGCTCTAAAATCTTATGTTCTTAAATATCTTGGCGCAGGAAGCCGTCGCAAATTTGTTATAAATCATTGGAAGCTTTGATGCAAGAACACAAAAAGATAACGAAATTATCATAAAAATGCGAGGGGTTTTAACGTGGTCGGTAATTATGTGGCATCCACGGATGAGGAGAAATTTTCAACGATAGCGAAACACGGAGGCCCCAGATTGAAGTATCAAAGTATTATGACGGTAGGAAAAATAAAAATCACCAAAACCTTAAGATGCGGCAATGCGACAAAATACATACAAAAACTCCGTCTACCGAATCCCTACATCTCAGCACACACCAAATCTCTCTAATAGCTTTTTTCGCTCGTAACCTAGAATATTTATAGGGATAATGTGACACCCCGAAATATACCTTAGTCGTTTTTAAACATAATTAGGGTATTTTGTAGGTATAATTTGAATTTTTCATAATGTAAATTCAAAATGTGAAAACTGATAAACCCGGAATGAAGTAAGGGTAAATTTGTAACTTGTCAAAATGGGACACAAAAGACATAATATAAGAAGATGGTGGAGTTAATACATAAATGGCGTAGCAGTTTGCGCGTATAGGAGAGTTTGAGGACAAAGAGCAATAAAAGGAGAATTAAAGGTCAAAAGGGGGTGAGACCAAATTGGTCTCTCATTTCTGGAGAGCTCATACGGGTAGAAGTAGAGAGAGAAGGGGCAGAAGAAGAAGAAGAAGAAGAAGAAGAAGGAGAAGAAAGCCAAAGAAAGGTATGGAATTTGTTAAGTTTTGTATGGAACTTGTATGGAAACTATGATTTGGTATGGATTATTGGACTTTTGGTTTGTTACGGAAAAATCAAACCATAAGCCCATTTTTGATGAATATGGGCCTAAGGACCCTACGCAGTATATTAGTTTGTGTTTTTGGACTTGGGTTGGTTGATTGCAAATCCCTCAATTGGGGAATATTTGTATTAAGGAAATATTAGGGTTTTTAGGGGAGATCTTTGTCAAAATTTCTTCAACTTCGGATGGTCATAATTTCTTCGTCTGAACTCCGTTTCGGATGTTCTTAGACTCTATGGAAAGCCCTTTGAGTATAGAATCCATCCATATATAGCTTGAAAATATTGGAACTCATATTAGGTCCAGAAATCATGAAAACAGTAGGCCTTCTTGGTTACACTTTCGTGAATCCTTTGATAAATGGAAAGCCTCCAGCCGGATGGTCATAATTTCTTCGTCCGAACTCCGTTTAGGATGTTCTTGGACTCTATGGAAAGCCCTTTGAGTCTAGAATCCATCCATATATATCTTGATGAAATTGGAACTCATATTAGGTCCAGAAATCACGAAAATAGTAGGCCCCTCACGGATTACGCTCGTAGTCACTATTAGTAAGGAAGCCTTCAACCCCGGATGGTCATAATTTTTTGTCAAACTCCGTTTCAGATGTTCTTGGTAACATGGAAACCTTTAGTCCTAGAATCCATCCATATATAGCTTGATGAAATTGGAATGATAGTAAATATTCATAAGCATACATGAAGTATAATAGTTATTCATGCATATAATGAGATATGAAAAATGCAAAGATACGAATAAATGATTGTAAATATTGCATATGATCACCGGATGACAATAATTATTCGGGAATATGAGATATGTACTGAACATAAAATACACATGGATTTTTTACTTAGAACCTAGTAGAGGGATGGATGGACATGCTTATTAGGGAAAAAAAAGTTTGCGATCTTGATCGATTAGCTCCGTTTGGGTAGTCTACGACCTTGGGCCCTTATAGATGGTCATTGTCTGCAATGATAACAACATCTTCGGGCTCTTATAGACCAGCTATTTACATTATAGTAGTCTGGCATCTTGAGAGCACTTATAGTTCAGCCGTACTTCTAAGGTTTATGCAGACATGAAACATAAAATAAATGACTTGAATATGACATATGACATATGAAATGATATGATGATAAGAGAAGCATAGCACCACTATGCGGCTTGACAAATATATTGTAACTTAAGAACATGAAGCAAAGTGTAAAATGATAAGAAATGAAACATGGTATGATAAGTAAATATGAAATATGTATAAGCATGTTTAAATGATATGATATGTTAGATGTGTATGCATGTGTATAGAAGTGTGATGACCCTTATTAAAGGTCATCCATATATATTAATTCCCACTAAGCTATAAACATACGAGTGTTTCATCCCGTGTAGAGTGGGAGCGAAACGAAGTGCGGACACTCCACATGTGACGGGCGGCACTCACCCAGGTGCCCGCTCAAAGACCTTTTTAATTATTTTTTGTATATGTTTGTTTGTAAACAATGTAAAAATATTGTAAATGGTGAGCAGCTTCATATATGGAGCTTGTATATATTTTGTAATCCAGATTTGCTCTGAGATATAGTACAAGTTAAATGTTTAACATTATATGAATGAACAAGCTTAAAGGTTATAAGTTTATAAAAAAAAAAAAAGACACCCGCGCTTGACACCGTGTGTTGAGTTGGGGGCGTCACAGATAATCCTAAAAGCTTTCCTTATTCTATAAGGAAACCTAATATTATAATCATATAACAAATATGAATTATACCATAAAATATTATCAACAAAAATGAATTAATACTAAATAGGAATTTGAGACATTCTAACAATCCCCACCTTGAATAAAATTCCATCACATATTGTTAAGTAAGCAATCGACTCCAGCATGAACTGAAATTCCTATTATGCTGATCTTGTATGCTCTGAAATATTTTGTTCTTCCAAATATCTTCAACCTGAAGCTTTGATACCATTTGTTATAAATCGCGGAAGTTTTGATGCAAGAATATAAAGATAACAAAATCATCATAAAAATGCACTAGAGGTTTTAACGCGGTTCGGCCAATTATGACTAAATACGGATGAGAAGGAATTTTCCCTTGATATGAAAACCTGAAGAGCAGATTTGAGTATGTGTGTGACGACTAAGAAAAATCACAATCACAAAACCCTTGGATGCCCACATTACTGGAGTAAAATACCTTATAAAACTCCAAATCACTAAAACCCCTACATCTCTGCACACACCAAATATCTGTGATAGCTTTTTCCTCTTGTGACCTAGAATATTTATAGGAATAATCTTAATAGTTTTCCTTATTCTATAAGGAGACTTAATAATATAATAATATAAAACATAGATTATTCTATAAAATATTATCTACAAAAGGATTTATACTAAATAGGAATTTGAGACATTCTAACAATCCCCACCCTAGGATAAAATTCCATCACATATGGATAAGAGAACAATCGACACCATCTTGAATTGAAATTCCTTTTATGTTGATCTTGTATGCTATGAAAACTTTTGTTCTTCCAAATATCTTCAACCTGAAGCTCCGATACCATTTGTTATAAATCGCGGAAGCTTTGATGCAAGAATACAAAGATAACGAAATTATCATAAAAATGCACGAGAGGTTTTAACGTGGTTTGGTTAATAATGTCTACATCAACGGATGAGAGAGAATATTTTCACTATTCTAGAAAACACAAAGAACAAGGTTGAACAATCAAAGTATTGCGATGACTAGGAAAAATAACAAAATCACAAAACCCTAGGATGCCCAAAATATCGAGAGAATGCCTTATAAACTCTCAATCTCTCAAACCCCTACATCCATGCACACATCAAATCCCTCTCATAGCTTTTTCCTCTCTTGACCTAAAATATTTATAAGGATAATCCTAAAAGCTTTCCTTATTCTATAAGGAAACCTAATATTATAATAATATAACATATATGAATTATCCTATAAAATATTATCTACATAAAGGAATTAATACTTAATAGATATTTGAGACATTCTAACAATCCCTACCTTGGATCAAATTCCATCACATATTATTAAGGAAGCGATTGACTCCATGCGAAGCGAAATTCCTTTTAGGTTGATCTTGTATAATACGAAAACTTAAGTTCTTCTAAATATCTTGACATGAAGCTTTGATACCATTTATTATAAATGGAAGCTTTGATGCAAGAAGCATAGAATAATGAAATGTCATAAAAAATGCACAAGAGATTTTAACGTGGTTCGGCTAATTATGCCTAAATCCACGGATTAGAGAGAATTTTTTCCACCATTCTTGAAAACACAGAGAACAAGATTGGAGTATCAAAGTATTGCGACGACTAAGAAAAATCACAAAATCAAAAAACCCTAGGATGCCCACAATACCGAGAAACTACCTTATAAAACTCTCAATCTCTCAAACACCTACATCTCTGCACAAACCAAATATCTCTCATTGCTTTTTCCTCTTGTGACCTAGAATATTTAAGAGGATAATCCTAAAAGCATTCATTATTCTATAAGGAAACCTAATTTTATAATAATATAACAAGTATGAATTATCCTACAAAATATTAGCTACAAAAAGGAATTAATACTAAATAGGAATTCGAGACATTCTAACAATCCCCACCTTGGTCTAAATTCCATCACATATTGATAAGAGAGCAATCGACAACATTTTGAACATAAATTCCTTTTATGTTGATCTTGTATGCCCTGAAATATTTTGTTCTTCCAAATATATTCAACTTGAAGCTTTAATACCATTTGTTATGAATCGAGGGAGCTTTGATGCAAGAACACAAAATAAATGTCATGTAGAAACTTGCAGAAGTTTCTAGCGTGTTTGACCAGTGCTATCTGGATGGAAGAGAATATTTTCCATAATTCTTTGAAAAAGCGAAGCGAGATTGGAAGTATCAAGTGTTTATTGTGATTAGGAAAAATCACAAAATTACCAAACTTTAGGATGCCCACACAATCTGAAACTACCTTATAAAACTCTCAATCTCTCAAACCCCCTACATCTCTTCACACACCAAATCTCACTCATAGCTTTTTCCTTTGCTAACCTAGAATATTTATAAGGATAATCTTAAAAGCTTTCTTTATTCTATAAGGAAACCTCATATTATAATAATATAACAAATATGAATTATCCTATAAAGTATTATCTACAACAAAGAATTAATACTAAATAGAAATTTGAGACATTCTAACAATCCCCACCTTGGTTTAAATTCTACCACATATTGATAAGAGAGCAATCGATTCAATCTTAAACTGAAATTCCTTTTATGTTGATCTTGTATGCTCTGAAATATTTTGTTTTTTCCAAATATCTTGAACTGAAGCTACGTCACCATTTTGTTATAAATCGGAAGCAGTGAAGAAAAATAAGATAACGAAATCATCATAAAAACTCTTGAGAGATTCTAAAGTGGTTCGGCCAGTATGCTACATGTGGATGAGAGAGAATTTTTCCACTATTATTGAAAACACAGAGAACAAAATTGGAGTATCAAAGTATTGTGACTGACTAAGAAAAATCACAAAATCACCAAACCCTAGGATGCCCACAATACCGAGAAACTTCCTTATAAAACTCTCAATCTCTCAAACCCCATACATCTCTGTACACACCAAATCTCACTCATAGCTTTTTCCTCTAGTGACCTCGAATATCTATTGGGATAATCTTAAAAGCTTTATTTATTCTATAAGGAAACCTTATATTATAATAATATAAAAAATGAATTATCTATAAAATATTACCTACAACAAAATTAATACTAAATAGGAATTTGAGACATTCTAACAAGCCTTTGCTGGATCAAATTCCACCACATATTGATAAGAGAGCAATCGACTCAATCTTGAACTGAAATTCCTTTTATGTTGATCTTGTATGCTCTGAAATCTTATTTTTTTCCAAATATATTCAACTTGAAGTTTTGACACCATTTGTTATAAATTGCGGAAGCTTTAATGCAAGAAACAAAGATAACGAAATAATTATAAAAATGCATGAGAGGTTTTAACGTAGTTCGGCCAATTATGCCTACATCCACGGATGAGAGAGAATTTTTCCACTATTCTTGAAAACACAGAAAGCAAGATTGGAGTATCAAAGTATTACGACGACTAGGAAAAATCACAAAATCACCAAACCCTAGGATGCCCTTGTCTCTGAAACTACGTTATAAAACTCTCAATCTCTCAAACCCCTACATCTCTGTTGCACACCAAATCTCACTCATGGCTTTTCCTCTGGTGACTCTACAGATATTTATAGGATAATCTTAAAAGCTTTCTTTATTCTATAAGGAAACCTCATATTATAATAATATAACAAATATGAATTATTCTATAAAATATTATCTACAAAAGGTAATACTAAATAGAATTTGAGACATTCTAACAATCCCCACCTTGAATCATAAAAGCCAGAAAATTAATTTTAAAAGTAAAATGGTAATTTCGGTCAAAATCCGAAAATTTTCTAGATCTCCGGATGACAAGCAGACTTCAGATTGGAACCGTCGTGAAATCTAGCTACCGCGTTGAATTCGTCGAATTAGGAGCGGTCGAATTTCCACGTTTTGTGATGTCGGGTGTTGTATGACAGCTTGTGAGAGACATATGATGTGAAAAAGTCACTGTATAACATGTGGCCCAGCGTATTTGCGTGATTAGTGAGGAGGATGGAGATAAATGGCTTAGATTAAGCCATGTGTCAAAAAACTTTTAACATCAAACTAAGGGCGCAAAGGGAATTAAGTGAAAGACAAGATTAAAATAAGGCAGACCATCTTCTTCTCCATTTGGCTACTGGTGCGTGCAGTGAGGGGAGAATAGAGTTTTAGTGAGGAGAAAATGCAATATATTTTAGATTTCCGACATTCGGATGAGTCGGTTACCGTCGGATAGCTGAAGTTGATCTACGGCCTACAAGAGGCTGCAGCGTAGTGCATAGATTTTGTGGAGTTTCGACAACTCAAGAGGTAAGAGTCTTTTCCTACTTGGTTTTATTCTTTGGTTAGAGCCATTTTAATGGATAAGGGATTTGTTAAGGCTTGGATGGTCATGTTTCGAATCTCAAGGAAATATTTGAGGCGAGTGAAGAAATCCATGAGTATTGGCGTGAATAGTGCCCAAGGCCTATAGGGTTTTACTGTTCACTTGATTTGTGTGTGATTTTTGTGTTGCCTGGGTGATTCAAAATGAATTGCTTGAATTTTTTAATAGCCCATGTGAGCTAATCATGATGTTATTACTATGAATTGAATAACATGATGTATGTGAGTTAATTTTTGTTAATATATGCATGTAAAATATATTAGCATGAATTGTTTGGAAATGCATAATGCATTCCATATGCATCGGGGCAACCTATAGAATAATAGGCGTGAGTGCATGGCGTGAAAGAAAATGAAAAAAAGAAAATGGATTGTGAAAGGAATTTCAGTGGAAGATTTTCCAAGAATTAGGTTGGGAGATTGTCCAGCAATTCACGTCGGAGGGAGCCCATAGATTGTTTGGAGAGTTATCGGTAGAGATTCACCTGGAGGAGTTGTCGATAGATTTTACGAAACTCGGTAGTATGTTTCGAACAAAACCTTTTGTTTGAGAAAGCTGGCACTCTCATTTGGCTTAAGCGAGTGTGAAATTAGAGGACTCGAGACATAGAGTTGACGTATGTAGACATTCAAGTAGGATCATGAATTTGCTTGAATGTGTTTGGTTCACTGCATTACATGTGCACCTGGTGAGTGAGCATGTGTGGGATTGCTCACTCTGGGCATTGCTCATTCTTGTCGGGGATCGTTATTTCGGTACGGGGGTGTTCGGGACGAGCTCATGAGGCCGCTTTGAGGAAGAGTAGACATGTGGCTTTGGTAGATACTTTTGTATAACATGTATTAGAATTTTAAATTTTAATATATGTTTGTATTAAGAGTGATGTATTAACTCTTGAACTATGGTAATATAGTTGGTTGGATATATTTTAGTGAGTATGGATGTATGAGCCCGATGTGGCCATTTACTTTCGTATATAGATGCCATGATATGAGATATAGGTATTAGCGGAGTTGAAGGTAGTCAACGGGACCCCTGGGATCGGGAGTGTCCACGAGGGATCAAATTCCGCTACATATTGATAAGAGAGCAATTGACTCAATCTTGAACCTGAAATTCCTTTTATGTCGACCTTGTATGCTCACGAAATCTGCATAGCCAAATATCTTCAGCAGCGATTACGATACCATTTGTTATAAATTGGAAGCTTTGATGCAATAACACAAAGATAATGAAATCATCATAAAAATGTATCGAGTGGTTTTAACGCGGTTCGACAAATTATGCCTACATCCATGGATGAGAGATAATTCTTTCACTATTCTTGAAAACATAGAGAACAAGATTGGAGTTTCAAAGTATTGCGATGACTAGGAAAAATCACAAAATCACAAAACCCTGATTACTTACAATACCGAAAATACCTTATAAAACTCTCAATTTCTCCAAGCCCCCTACATCTATACACACCAAATCTCTATCATAGTTTTTTTATTTGGTGACTATAATATTATAGGGAGAATCTAAAAGCTTTCCTTATTCTATAAAGAAACCTAATATAATAATATAAAAAATTTGAATTATCTATATAATATTATCTACAAAGAATTAATACTAATGAAATTTGAACATTCTAAGAATCCTCACCTTAGATCCAAATTCCACCACATATTGTAAGAGGCTTGATCGACTCTATCTTGAAGTTAAAATTCTTTATCTTGATCTTGTATGCTCTGAAATCTTTTGTTATCCCAAATATCTTGTTTGACTCGTGCTATATAAACGAAGTGCGGAATCTTTAATGCAGACACAAATATAGCGAAATCATCATAAAAATGCCTGATGGTTTTTAAGCATGGTTCGACCAATTATGCCTACATCCACGAATGAGAGAGAATATTTCAACTATTGTTGAAACATAGAGAACAAGATTGGAGTATCAAAGTATTGCGATGACTAGGAAAAATCACAAAATCACAAAACCCTAGGATGCCCACAATATTAAAAAAATACCTTATAAAACTCGATCTAAAAACTCTGCATCTCTACTTTTACCGTCTCTCTCATAGCTTTTCGATGCAATGACCCGAGAATATTTGTAGGGATAATCCTAAAAGCATTCCTTATTCTATATGGAAACCCGATATTATAATAATATAACAAATATGAATTATCCTTTAAAATATTATCAACAAAAAAGAATTAATACTTAATAGGAATTTGTGACATTCTAACAATCCCCACCTTAGATAAAATTCCATCACATATTGATAGGAGAGCAATTGATTCTATCTTGAACTGAAATTCCTTTTATGTTGATCTTATATTGTGAAACCCCGGAAAATCCAAATTTTTGGATGAAGGTAAAATGGTAATTTTAGTCCAAATAGCCGGAAATTTTCTAGATCTTAGATAATGAAACGAACTTCTCAGTTGGGTCGTCTCCTTGAAATCTAGCACCACATCGAATTTAGGTCGGATTGCAGGGTAGTCGAAATTTCCACGTTTTTCGGCGTAGGTGTCGGATGACACGTGGTGTTAGGAGATGGCATATGGCACTACAAAGAGTGACACTTGGCGAATCCATGTGGTGAGCGAAGGAATGGCTCTGATTAGCCATGTGTGGGAAGTGATCCCATGGCTCATATTGGGCCATGTGGTGTGATGTCATAAAGGAATTTGGAAAATAAGAAATTGTGAAGGTAATGAGAAGTTTTCTCCATTGAAAAAATTCGAGTCAATGCAAATCCAAGAAAAGAAAAGATAAAAGAAAAGTAAAAGAAAGGAGGAAAAGAAAACAAAGGAGAGAATCCGTAGAGAGAAAGGAGAAGAAATGAGGAGAAAATGAAATGAGAAAAAGGAATAAAGAAAAGCAAAAAGGGGGAAGGAAAAAAAAAGAGCAAAAAGAATTCGTAGAGAACGAAAAAGGGAAAGGAAAAAGGGAAGGGAGAGGAGAAAGGGGGGAAGGGAAGATTTTTCGGCTACGGCGGTCGAGGATCGACAGGTCAGACCGAGATTGGTGCCGCAGCGACTCGATCTGGGTGGATACCAAAAGTTGGAGTTTCGACAAGTTTCAGTAAGGTGAGAATTACTCTGCTCAGTTATTTTTAACTTTAAAGAGGCCATAATGGTATGGGTTATTTCAGGTGCCGGATTAGGCCGTGTGATTTAGTCTGAATGATAGGACTAAATGGTGGGAATTTATGGGGTATTTATTTTTGGACGATGCGGGATCGAAATTTGAAGGTCGGTATCTGGGTAGGTTTGGTTTTAGGATTGCTGGAAAATGCATGTTATGCTTTGTTCATGGCAGTTTTCGGATGGATTTCATGACGGAGTTTTGATTATAGGAGGTCTTTATCCGATTTCTCCTTCGACCCATGCGCGTGTTTTTGCCATAACTTGGCATCAAGCTCAGATTGAGTGATTAAAATCTCTGGGTAAACTAGACATAGGAGAACATATCTCCTTGAAATAGGTATATCAAATTAAGACCCTTGGGCTCATAAATTCCTCGAAGTGGAGTAGCAGCAGCTATGGTGTCACGGCGGCCCGGAGTAGGACACAATTGTCATTTTCACGATTGTTGGTCTCCAACTTTGGATAGCCATAACATCGAACTCTGTTTGAGTGTTCTTGAACTCTATGGAAGCCTATTGAGTCAAGATTTCAGCCGTAATGCCTTTGGAGTATTAGGTGATCATAACCTTGCTGAAAACCTATGTTTTGCACCAAGTGTGCAGGTTGCTTGGTTATGTCGATGTAAATAGTCGGGTTTTGACATGACCATTGCATGGCATGTTATAGGCTATTGTATTGGGTAGGAATTGCCATGAGTTAGCCTAAGGAAGGTTGTACGACATTATTTGTTTAGTCATGGAATGATGTATAGATGCATAGAACAAAACTGGTTCATGTTGTGAAGGGACCGTGAGGTACCCTGTTGGATGGGTCCAAGATTATGACCTTGTTGTGTGTTATGGCTTATGTGAATAACATGTTGTGTGAAAAGTATCATGTTAGTATATGCTATTTGATGTATTAACATGGATTGCATGGATGTAAATTATATCCAAAATTATAATTATCCATGGTGTATTAATGTTCAATATAGCACTCATATATATACATATAACATGAAGGAAAATGCATTAGCATCATGCATTTCTGCGAATCTCATTACGCCGATCGGATGAGGTGTAGCGATGTTTGTTCGGCGCGCATCGGGTCGGCGATCGCAGTATCGTAGTAATGCCGTTTGGCGCGCGTTAGCGATCCCGAATGTTATTCACTGATTAGACATGATTCTCGGCGATGTAAGTTAGCGAAAGTGTTGGAAAGGCGTGCGGTGTCTTGCGGTGAAAACCCGAAAATCCATTGGCCCACAAAGAAAAGAAAATCATGATTTGATAAAGTGAGATTGGAGGGTTATACAATGGTTTGAGTCATTGGGTTAAATGCGTGTTTGGTTTTTCAGCTTGGCATTCCAGGTGTGAGGGAGTCGGTTAGGACTCAGGTTGTGAGCATGAGGGGTCGCATCTCATGCATGACACAGAATATTTCATATAATGTTGGATAAATTGTATGAAATATGATTGATGTTTACGTGCATTTTAGGTGGGGAGTAACCCTTGTAAGAGATTATCACTGCGGGCTTTGCTCGCCCCAGTCATTAGGACCGCTTTCGGGTATAGGTCAGTGCAAGTGGGCGACCGCATAGGATGAGAATGGGATATAGTTCATGTATACCTTTGTTGTATAAGGGCGTAAAATGGATTATTGATTAAATTATCCCATCATATATTTTGTATATTTGTGAATTAAATATGCGGTAATAGGCCTCGATACATACAGGCAAATGAGTGTGATATTAGAAATCCGATATCCATAGGTTTGCGAGTTGATGGAGTTATCAGCAGGACCAGAATAGAGTGTCACATGTATGCTCTGAAATCTTTTGTTCTTCTAAATATCTTCAGCACTAAGCTTTGATACCATTTGTTATAAATCGTAGAATCTTTGATGCAAGCCTGTAAGATAACGAAATCATCGAGAAAAATCGCCAAGAGGTTTTAACGTGAAGTTTAGACCAATTATGCTTACATCCATTTGATGAGAAGGAATTTTTTTTGATATTCTTGAAAACATGAAACGAAATTGAGTATAAAAGTATTGTAGCGACAAGAAAAATCACAAAATCACAAAACCCTAGGATGCCCACAATATTGAGAAAATAACTTATAAAACTCTAAATCTCTCAAACCCCTACATCTCTGCACACACCACATCTCTGCACACACCTAGAATATTTATTGGGATAATCTTAAAAGCTTTCCTTATTTTATAAGGAAACCTAATATTATAATAATATAACAAATATGAATTATCCTATAAAATATTATCTACAGAAAGGAATTAATACTTTATAGATATTTGAGACATTCTAACAATCCTCACCTTGGATCAAATTCCATCACATACTGATAAGAGAGTAATCGACTCCATCTTGAACTGAAATTCCTTTTATGTTGATCCTGTATGCTCTGAAAACTTTTGTTTTTCAGAATATCTTCAACTTAAAGCTCAGATGCCATTTGTTATAAAGCGCGGAAGCTTGGATGCAAGGACACAAAGATAACAAAATCTTCATAAAAATGCACTAGAGGTTTTAACGTGGTTCGACCAATTATGCCTATATCCACGGATGAGAGAGAATTTTTACATTATTTTTTAAATCACAGAGAACAAGATTGGAGTATCAAAGTATTGCGATTACTAGAAAAAATCACAAAATTACAAAATCCTAGGATGCTCACAATACCGAGAAACTACCTTATAAAACTCTAAATCTCTCAAACCCCTACATCTCATAGCTTTATCCTCTTGTGACCTAGAATATTTATAAGGATGATCCTAAAAGCTTTCCTTATTCTATAAAAACCTATTATTATAATAATAAATTAAATATGAATTATCTATATAATATCATCTACAAAAAAGGAATTTATAATAAATAGGAATTTGTGACATTCTAACAATCAAACCTTGGATTAATTAAATCACATATTGATAAGAAGCGATGACTCCATCTTGAGCCGAAATTTATTTCATGTTGATCTTATGCTCACCGAAATCTTTTGTTCTTCCAAATATCTTGACTTGAAGCTCGATTGTAAGCGCAGAAAATTAATTTTACGAGAAAAGGAGTAAAATGGTAATTTCGAGTCAAAATTCGGAATTTTCTAGATCTCGGATGACAAAGCCGGACTTTACCGTTGAATCGTGCATGAGGAAATCTAGCTAGCAGCGTCGGGTCTGAGGTAGTCAGGAAATTTGCGTCTTTTCGGCGTGGGTGTCAGTCTTAGTATGATGGCTTGTGAGGCGTGTGATATGATGGGGTCGCTTCTTCGTATATCATGTGACACGTGTCGCGTGAATGAGTGGGAGGATAAGAGATAAATGGCTTATATTAAGCCACATGTCAAAGAGCCCTTAAAAGTCAAACTAAGGGATAAAATGAGAATTAAATGAAAAGAAAAAGAACATTTCTCTTCTCATTTGGTTTGGTATCTGGTAGTGAGGAGGCGAAAACAAATTTAGAGAGAGAAAGTCCAACTTCTCTCTAGATTTCTCAGTTCGGACCATCGGTTCTCGTCGGAGTAAGAGGAGAAGTTGATCTGGCTAGCGAGGGCTGCGGCGTGGACAGATTTTGTGGAGTTTCGGCAACTCCTAAGGGAGAGTATGGGTCTTCTCTACTTGATTTATTCTTTGGTACAAGGCTAGTTTTAATGGATGAGGATTTGTTAAGGCACGATTGGCCGTGATTTTGGTCAGTCAATTTGGACCGAGGTGATGAGAAAATCCTTGGAGTAATGGTCGTGAGTTTTGAGACTTAGGGTTTCCTTTATTCCACGTGATATTGCCTGTTGCTTGGGCGGTTCAAAATAGCTTGCTTAAATTGTTTATTAGCCCATGTGAGCTGGAATTTTGGTGTTATTTCTATGGATTGAATAACATGGTGTTGTGTGTAAATTTTGTTAATATGGCCATGTTGATATATTAGCATATGTTGTATGGAAATGGCATAATGCATTTCACTTATGCACGAGCACCCTAGAATGGTAGAGTGTGAGTGCATGACAAATAAATAGGAGGGTTGTCAAGCATTAGATTCTTTTGTAAAATTATTAAAAATAATAATTTTTATCGGAAAGGTCTAATCCGAAGAAATTATGTTAGGAAAATTGTCCAACAATTCACGTCGGAGGGCCCATGGTGTTTAGGAGGTTACCCGACAAATTCACCTCGGAGGATTGTCCGATGTATTTATATTGGAGGTTGCCATAATTATAACAAATATTTTTGTTTGGAAATGATTTTTCGTACATGGCTTAGGCATGTGTGAGAGTGTTGAGGACTCGAGACATGTGATTGGGCATGTAGACATTGATAGGAATCATGAATTCCTTGAATGTGTGTTTGTTCTTCAGTTGCATGAGCACTTAGGTGGGAGTAACCCGTGTAGGATAATTAGCTCTTGGGCATTGCTTACTGTCGGGGAAAATTATTTGGTACGAGGGGGTGTTCGGAAGATGGCGCTCGATTAGAGGCCGCTTTTAAGAAAGCGGATTGTGGCTTTGGTATATATTTTGTAAAACATGTATTAGAATTCTTAATTTTAATATATGTTTGTATTAAGAGTGATGTAACAACTCTTGAAACTATTGTAATATAGTTGATTATATTTTGGTGAGTATGATGTGTAGGCCAATGTGGCCATTTTTACTCATGTATAAGTCTCATGATATGAGACACACATGTTTTCC